>CABFPE010000315.1:567145-588629 GCA_900660155.1 Hofstenia miamia
TGAAAGCACTCCCGAATTGTCGCCGATCTTAAGCAATAATTATCATTTAAAATAATAAGTAAATAAAAGATACAATGGTAAGAGCGATAGTTAAGAGTAGACAAAGTCTATTGAACATTCGCTACAGTGTTCTCACTTTTTATACAAAAAGATTCATTTTTACCTGTCTTTGTTTACACTAATCAATATTCAACGTGGTTTAACATGTCTGTAATAATTTTCCCTCGTAAATTAAATTTGAGCAAAACAAAGCACCGACGAGGGGACACAAGACTGATAGCAACAAAACTAATCTCGAAAAAGGAACGTTATAGTGACGTCAAAATACAATTGATTTAGATCGAAATAAAAAGATATAAATGGCACTAAATTTCCCCGAGCGACTCTACATTATCTCTCTAAGTTCATTCATTTTTTCTGAAAAGATTTCAAAAATTTCTTGTATATGTGGATTCCCTTTATTGCTATCATTAACATCATCTGCACGTCTGCTCTACTCATGTGCAACATTTCTTCTCATACTGTTGTGTTTGGGTAAAAGAATGTAAACACTTTCCTGAGGCTCCTTGTGTTTGCCACATCTTTGTAAAAGAAGCTTATGTTTTCTCTCACTTCTTCTTCAGTTATTGTTGTCAGATCATTCTTATTCAGTCTCATCAACATTACTATCTCCACCCTTTTTGTGACATCATAGAAACGGTATTCTTTATCCTATAAATCCAACCACACCACGTCGTTTACTCCCAAAAACAGCATGATCGCTTTAGTTGTGCATTTGTCAATTTCTTCTCTCAGTTCCTTAGGTGTTTGTGAATCAGTTTTCCTTGTGTGTATAGTTGATAAGGAGTTATCACTCCTTCAACATATACTCTTTCCTTATTCTGATTGTTTAGTAATATTTCTTTCATCTTTTTGTAATCGTCCCATTCAACTATTACTTTCACATCTTCTTTTGTATTCACGTAAGTCTTATATTTGTGTAAGAAAGTCTTGGCGATATTTACGTTTTTCGGTATCCTCCATTGTGGGAGCACCATCGGGATTGACACTGTTCTTGGTGGGGTGCATATAAGGATTTTTGTTCTTATCTGTTGCTCTATTTCTCTGTAATCTTGTGATGTTGTCAGTGCTGTTGCCAGTCTGATCATGGCTGGATAGTTCATTTTGCTTTCCTTTAGTGTCTCCCAGAATATCTGTGTTAGTCCTCTTCTGCTCATTTTCATTTGGATATTGTCATTTAGTTCTAATTTCAACATGATGCATTCCACATCCAACACGAGTTGATTATATGGTTTCAGCATATCCTCCAATTCTGTTTCTGTGAACACTTCTGTGAACATNCCTGGCAATGTCACTAGCTGCTGAATAATTACTACTTTAGCTATTACCAAAAACTATTGGCTTTAATTAAGTTAATATAATTAAGTTACTGTACTGTGATATTGGAGGAATTTTGCTTCTTTGATATTTTCTGATATTGGTGTTATCTAAGTTTGTTCATTTTTTCTGAAAAGTTTTCATAAAATTTCTGCATGTCTGCTCTACTCGTGTGCCCCATTTCTTCTCATACTGTTGTGCTTGGGTTAAAGAACATAAACACTTTCCTGAGGCTCCTTGTGTTCACCACATCTTTGTAAAAGAAGCTTATGTTTTCTCTCACTTCTTCTTCAGTTATTGTTGTCAGATTGTTCTTATTCAGTCTCATCATCATTACTATCTCCACCCTTTTTGTGACATCATAGAAACGGTATTCTTTATCCCATAAATCCAACCACACCACGTCATTTACTCCCAAAAACAGCATGATCGCCTTAGTTGTGTGTTTGTCAATTTCTTCTCAGCTGTTCATGAATTGGTTTTCCTTGTGTGTATAGTTGATAAGGAGTTATTGCTCCTTCAACATATACTTTTTCCTTATTTTGATTGTTTAGTAATATTTCTTTCGTCTTTTTGTAATTGTCCCATTCAACTATCTCTTTTGCATCTTCTTTCATATTCATGTAAGTCTTATATTCATGTAAGAAAGTCTTAGCGATCTTTACATTTTTCAGTATCCTCCATCATGGGAGAACCATTGGGATTGAAACTGTTCTTGGTGGGGTGCATATAAGGATTTTTGTTCTTATCTGTTGCTCTATTTCTCTGTAATCTTGTGATGTTGTAGATGCTGTTGCCAGTCTGATCGTGGTTGGATAGTTCATTTTGCTTTACTTTAGTGTCTCCCAGAATATCTGTGGTAGTCCTCTTCTGCTCATTTTCATTTGGATACTGTTGTTTAGTTCTAATTTTGACGTGATGCATTCCACATCTACCACTAGTTGATTATATGGTTTCAGCATCTCCTCCAATTCTGTCTCTGTGAATGCTTCTGTGAACATCAATTTCATTGATGCTACTGTCTGCTCTTCCTTCATGTACTGGTAGTTTCTTGAGCAAATCTTTTCTTTTTCCTTTGTTATTTTTATTTCAACTAAGAATCTCTCATCATCTGTATCAATCCATTCCATCACATGTTCTGGTGTGGAGGCTTCCCATTTATCTATGTTTATTCTGTCTATTTGTTGCTGTGTTTTTGGTGATAGTATTAACTGTGTCAACATTAACAGTTCTTCCTCTTCTAACATCTCTTTTTGTGTTTTTGTTGTCATTTTGCAGACTTCCACTGGTTCTGTTATTGCTCCCCTTCACATCATTTCTGCGCTCTTAAGGATCTTTACAAAAGTGCAGTGAGTGCTCTCTTTTTCAAATCTTTTCATATCTGTTTCTAATGTTTGTTGAATTTCTTTGTTCTTTATCATGGTTACAATTTCTTTTGAGTCTATGATTTTCCATTTAATGATCTTCCTCATTGTTATCAAAGACTCTGTTTCAACCTGTTTTAATTGTATTTTGGATGTGGCGCCCCACATGTATTTCCTCATGGGTTTATCAAATACTGTTATCTCTTCCAGCACAATTCCTATTCTATTTGCTATATCCACTGTTGACATTCTGCCTAATGGGCTTTTGTTAATGATTAATCTACTGATAAACTTTTCGACCTCTTGCATTGGTTTCTTGATTTTGTCTGGAGATGTCAACTTCTCAATATGCCCTTTTAATAGCCAGTTATTTGTCTGCATGTTCACTGGGGATAAAGCTATCTCATATCTCTTTGCTTTTGCTAATTTGTGGCACCCTGCTCTGGAAATTGGCAGCCTCAGTGCTTGTTCTTGCATTGTAAAAATTGCTAGAATCCATGCTGAGGTTCTAAACCTTATTTCTGGGGCATTTTTCTCTTTGAATAACATATTTTTAAAGTCTTTCATTGAGTTCAATTCATATGCTCTGTTGATCTCCAACAGTGCCACTTCAACTGTTTTATGGTATTTCTTTGATGGGGCCTCAATGTGTATCTCTGGCCATTTTTCTTCTGTTTTCTTCTGTAGCTTCATCTTGTTCCATATTTCTTGTATTCTCTTTATGTGCTCCTGCCTTTGTGTGCGGCTGCAATTGATGAATAGTGTGTTTGCCTTTTCCACACCCTCTGCATGTGTTGTCATCTCTATTGTTTTCATCTGTTTAAATAAATCAATGGCTATACATGGATCCACCATTAATCTACAATAGGCTACCCAGTAGTTAATCTGTATATCCAAGCAAATTAATTCCGTGATTTGTTCTGCCATTGTTATTTTCTCCCATAAGAACACGTTCTCTACCTGTATCTCTAATTCTCTCAGGAATGGTGGTAGTTCTTTGCCTGTTGTTCTTCTGATGATTGCCACTCTTATGCCCTGCAGTCTAGCCATTCTTAAGGTTTGGTCTAGCTGCTTCTCCAAATTTTTGTTATATTCTTTTTCCTTTAGGATGTGGATAATTGTGAGGTTGTCTTTATCAATGTTGATTTCTGGTATTTTCACAATCTGGTCTATATATGCCATGATTGCTTGGGCTGTTTCCAATGTGAAATTGTCATCAAAAGTGATGTGAACCATGCTGCACATATATGGTCATTCTACCATCTCATCTAGTTCTCTTTGATAGCTTATAAGCATATTGACCATCAGTCTTTTCTGCATGCCAAGTACTATCAGTAGATTGTATGTGACCATTAGTTTCTGGTGACAGTTTTTGATATTCATTAGTTCTCATTTTCATTGTTCCAATGAAGTAAGGGTGCAGGGTTTCACCATCTATTGCACTGTTCTTTCAGATGTGCTATCAGAGTGGGCTTGTAGCTGTGTAATCCATAATGGTCTACTGGTGCTTGGCTCACCATCAAGTGAGTACATGCTGATCATTTCAACTGAGTCGCCATTGAATCAGCTCACAGTTGGCACTTTCAGCAATTGACCTGTTGTGGGTTCCATTGATATGTCAGCCTCAAATTGCTTTTGTATACACATGGTTCTTCAACCACTCTTATCTTCCCCTGGAACTCGAATGGTCACAGTGCCCTCAAATCAGCCGAATTGGTGGTGCAGATCTCTGGGATGTTCACTGGTTCTCTGCTTGCCCTTGAATCAGTGGTGCAGATCTCCAGTGGGAGAGGCATTGTGTCTTTTGGTCTCCCTGCATTCAAGTCAGCCTTGGGGACTACTAGGATGCCTTCTCACTCTGCGCCTCTGATTAGTTGTGGGTTGGTTCTCATCATTTCTGTCTTCTGTTGGATGTCTGGTTTGAGACTGTCTTCATATTCTTCTCTGTGGGTTTGACATTGTCATCTCCTCAGATCTTCAGGTTTGGCACACTCTCTTCCTCAATTGCTGTTGCATCTTGTTTGATTTTCCTAAATTCAGACAAAAAGTTTACATCCCTTATCTCAGGGTCATATATATATATTTATCTCTTGCTGCATGTCTTGGCAGCACTCTTCTCTGTATGTCCTCATTACCAATGTTTGCTTTGAATTCTTCATCAAAGCCTTCCTCTGGCAAAATATCTAAGTCATTCATATTGTATATAACCTCATTATCATTAATATGACTTATTTTAAACTCAGCATTTTCATTTAATATTGATTCTTTGATATCTGCTGTTGCCTGTTTCAAGTTTTGGAAGTGCAGTAATCTGTTGTTGTTTAACATGTACTCATTATTTGGTAATACTTATGTTATTTTATATGGACCTGACCATACTGTTTTTAACTTTCAGACCTGGTTTGTATCTGTTAATTTCATGGGTGTAAATGTGTAAACTGTGTCGCCTAGTTTGTGTGTGTGACCATAAATTTTTTTGTTGTAGTTATGCTGTTGTTTCATGGCAGATTTCTTTGTGTTATGACACATTCTCTCATGTATTGCTGTTATCCAATTCCTCAGTTGATCCACATATTGGTTGTCTAACTTTCTGCTATAGGGGAAGTACTGCATTGATAATGGCATCACCACCTCCCTTCTGAACATGGCTTTGAACAGTGTTATCCCAGTTGTTGAATGTACAGATGTATTATAGAAATACTTGATCATTTCAATTACCTCCCTCCATTTGCGTCCTCCTACTCTTGAGGTTGTGACTCTAATCAATTTTATTAAGGTTTTTCTCAGTCTCTCCACCACCCCATTCACTTGTGGGTGATATGCTGTTGTTCTTTCACTCATGACTTCCAATAGGTGTGCCATTTCTTAGAACAAGTTGCTCTCAAATTGTGGCCCCTTATCAGTGATTATCATCTCCATTGGCCTGAACTTCAGGATCCATTCTTTCATTACTATGTCAGCAGTTGTTTCAGGCATCATGTTCTTCATCAGGACTAGCTTCGCATATTTGGTGAAATTGTCCACCATCACTAAGAGGTACTGGTACCCCTCCTCATCTTTTGACTGCATTTCCAAATCTATATCTACAATCTTGTTCAGTTTTGTTGCTGTGATCTTTTCTAGTGGTGCCCTCTGTGTCGGAAAATGTTGTTTATTGTGGAGTAGACATTCCGTACATTTGTTGATGATTTCTTCTGTGACCTTCCATATTGCTGTCATAAAAAATCTTGCATTGAACGTGCTTTACATCTGTGTGATGCCCAAATGGCTCTTCTCTGGTATTGCAATTCTGTTTGTTTGTCCTTCCACATATAGGAGTCTGTTCTTGTTCCAATTTCAGACTCTGATATTTCCTCTTTTATCATGATTGGTAGCACTGCTTGTTCCTTCTTATCAACATTCATCTCTGGCAGCCCCTTGTACTCTGTGTGTGGTAGAAATTGGAATTGCTTTTTCTCTCCATTTTCCTTGGTTGCATCTCTCTGATACTCAGGAAGCATGGTCCAAAAGTCAGTGTTCATATGCAGTGTCCCTCCTCAGTGTTCAATTGTGAAGGTGAATTCATAGGTTGTAATTTAGCCACATCTCCATATTTAATCTGATTTTCTCAGTATAGTTTCATTTTGCCATTCTATTTCTTTGACTTTTTTGGTTAGTTGTTCTATTTCATGTTTTAGGAGTGCTTCGTTTTCCCAGCTCTTCCTTAGCATATTGATTATGTCTGGTGGGTTTGTCTCTGGGGGATTTCTTTCTGGGGGTGAATTGAGGGATTGCAATTCCATGTCAGTGGCTGAGTTTTTGCCAAAGTATGGTGATGATCATATTGTTCTAGGAGTCACTGCCTTGATCGTAGTTTTCTTTGCACTACCTTTTTTACCTTTTGTCATTTTTCTCTTTGGTTTGTAGTGTCTTTCATTTTTTTTATTGTGATTCAGGGATCCTGTTAAAGTGCTTCAGTTTGGTTTCAGGTAAATCTCTCTATTAACTAGTTGCTTTTCTGTGTAACTGTCTGTTGCTGTTTTCACTTTCACTTATAGCTCTTGTCATTGTATGCATGTAGTTCCACTGAATGTTTCTTCTTAAGAGTTGCTGTTCTTGGCTGTCACAGTTGCCATGTAACATCCTCTACCAGGCATTATTACTGTTTATCTCTTGTTACTGCATAACACTAGTAATATTTCTGCAGGTAGGGATTTACCTATTGCATACAGCTTGGCTGTTGTTTCTGCTAACATCAAGTAAACTAGGATTAACCATTCATTATTTAGGTGATGAAGCCATGTGGTACTTTATCTAATGATTGACAATGAGCATCTGCCTGAAGCTGATCTCCACATCCAGTTTCACCACTTCCTTCAATGATCCATTTTGTTGAGTGCCACACCTCAGCTCATTGTTATAGTTTATGTGTACCCTATCCTAGCTCAATGTATACTCAAGACATGACACAATTCGACTTAAACTCTATTTTGTAAAAGTGTTTTATCTCTTCACAACCTGACTTGTCACTAGCTGCTCATTTGATACTACATGTAGCCATTACTGAAATATATTGGCATTTCTAAATATATTAGTTTCAAGCAGCTTCCTAACTTACATTTATAATTTAATACATGTATGGTCACTTTATTGGCCATTTATTGGTCATTAATTTGGATCTAAAATAATATTAATATATTCCCTAGGTTTTGGTCATCCAACTGTTTGTTCACAGTTAATTATTTTAGTACATGTAGTAAGTGATCACTAGTCAACTAATTGAGAGAAAAACTCCTATACCTAACCTATGTGAACTTTTGTAGTCTGGCACAGGGACCCTTGAATCATTCTCTGTGATGGATCCAGACCACTACTAAACACCACTCAATTAGCTTGACATGGTATTAAATATTCAAACTGTTATAGTAGAACAAAATAAGAATTCCAAATAAAATTTTTTTAGTTCCTATTTATAGTAAACCTAGAAAAGTACCTGTTGATTCNTTACTGAAATATATTGGCATTTCTAAATATATTAGTTTCAAGCAGCTTCCTAACTTACATTTATAATTTAATACATGTATGGTCACTTTATTGGCCATTTATTGGTCATTAATTTGGATCTAAAATNATGCATGTAGTTCCACTGAATGTTTCTTCTTAAGAGTTGCTGTTCTTGGCTGTCACAGTTGCCATGTAACATCCTCTACCAGGCATTATTACTGTTTATCTCTTGTTACTGCATAACACTAGTAATATTTCTGCAGGTAGGGATTTACCTATTGCATACAGCTTGGCTGTTGTTTCTGCTAACATCAAGTAAACTAGGATTAACCATTCATTATTTAGGTGATGAAGCCATGTGGTACTTTATCTAATGATTGACAATGAGCATCTGCCTGAAGCTGATCTCCACATCCAGTTTCACCACTTCCTTCAATGATCCATTTTGTTGAGTGCCACACCTCAGCTCATTGTTATAGTTTATGTGTACCCTATCCTAGCTCAATGTATACTCAAGACATGACACAATTCGACTTAAACTCTATTTTGTAAAAGTGTTTTATCTCTTCACAACCTGACTTGTCACTAGCTGCTCATTTGATACTACATGTAGCCATTACTGAAATATATTGGCATTTCTAAATATATTAGTTTCAAGCAGCTTCCTAACTTACATTTATAATTTAATACATGTATGGTCACTTTATTGGCCATTTATTGGTCATTAATTTGGATCTAAAATAATATTAATATATTCCCTAGGTTTTGGTCATCCAACTGTTTGTTCACAGTTAATTATTTTAGTACATGTAGTAAGTGATCACTAGTCAACTAATTGAGAGAAAAACTCCTATACCTAACCTATGTGAACTTTTGTAGTCTGGCACAGGGACCCTTGAATCATTCTCTGTGATGGATCCAGACCACTACTAAACACCACTCAATTAGCTTGACATGGTATTAAATATTCAAACTGTTATAGTAGAACAAAATAAGAATTCCAAATAAAATTTTTTTAGTTCCTATTTATAGTAAACCTAGAAAAGTACCTGTTGATTCAAATTTAAACTTTTTGTCTGCCAATATGGCGGCTAAAAATAATGGAAGTGATTTCGCCCCCACGTTTTGCCAAAAGTATTTTTATTGACCAATACTAATCTCTCTTTTTTGACACATGTTATTTCTTGGTTGCATAATACAAATAAATCTAAATTAATCTAATTGATCTAAATGCAATATTTCTAATCATTGTTTCTTCAATCTTATTCTTGCTCTCCTCAATGTTTGCAGCTTATTTTTGATTTGTTTTGGATGATGCTGCAATTCAATAACTACACTCAAAAATACAAATAATTCATTTAAAAGAAATTGATACAGATAGGTATCAACAAATCATAAAATCAAGACATCAAAAGACACAACACCATTTTGAGAGTGCTGAAATAATAATAAAATAAAAAAAAAGTTGGCCCCAAGTGACTCTACACCAACACCATCTAGATTTTCTTTAATGAGGTAAAAAAGTTCTCTAATTTATTAAAGCTTTTATAAATTCTTTTACCAAAATACAAACATTTCAGAAGAAAAAGCTCATGCCTCTAACATCAATGCCAAATGACACTTTTATCTCTATTAAAGGATTTCAATTATACTTTAAATTTTACAATTTATTTATAAGAAAACTTCATAACTTATGAAACACCCTAACTATTTCTGATTGTTGGAACAAACAACTGGAAGCTTTATGCTATGCAACCTGCTATATGCAGAACTCAGATATTCTCTCTTGATACAACCTTTCAGCAATCCATCTGGTTAGACAAGCTCAATCTCTTTTTGAGATAGATTAGTAGGATTGCTTACTGATTTCATACTGATAAAACACTATGAGCAAAACCCTTGCATGTGAATATTAGTGATTTCCATTGTGTTTTTAGCATTACAGGAAATCACTGGTATGATTGATTTAATTGAATGAATTGTTAACAACAATCACATGCTTGTTTCAATACTTCCACATTTGCAATATTTCAGGTATCTTCAATATAAATTCCAGTTTTTATTGTTTAATTAGGTGCTTTCCACTAAAATGTGGTGGGTTTCAAAAAAAATTTGCAGACAACAAATGATTTAGAAGGTTGGCATTTTGGCATTCTATGATTTTTGCTGCCTTACTCAAATATTTAGGTATTTATAGACTTTCTGAAAAACAGGATTTGACATCAAGACTGTTTTACCCATTTACAACTGCCAAAAGAAATAATTGGCAGATTGATGTGTAAATCTAGTCAAATGACAAGTAGAGGTTGCTATTTAAGATTCTTATGGCAAAAATTGCTGAAAACTGCTGTGACACCCTTTTTCAACATGTTCCTCTACAGGAACAATGCTTGTAAATGGGGTCAAATCTATTTTCAGGTCATGAATTCCTTTTCACAAAATCATGCTACAAAACCATTGCTACAACTCCCATTGCAGCAAATAGACAATAGAACTTCTGTGATTAGTTGAGAAGCGCCCTTGACAATGCATTAGTGAACTGAAATTTTGTTATCACTGCATCTACTTGCATCACATCACAACACAATATCATCATATCTGTGCTATGATCAAAGACTGAACATGAGCTTTTGAATATCTATTCTTGAACAATGCCCAGACATCACAAAGCATTGACAGTTGAAGAGGCCATTGATTTTGTAATACAATCTGATACTGAAGATGAAGCCAACATTGTTATTGTACCACCAGAAGGAGGAGATGGTGATGCCACAGTCCAGGAGTTTATTGATGAGGACAGTGTCAATAATGACTTTGATTTACCTCATGATGTTGCCAGAATGTTGGAGATACATGAATAAGCACTTGAAGAACATGAAATCCCAGTTGTTCTGCCTTGACTGAAATGAAAGAAACTGAAAGTGCAACCAAGTACCTGTGTAGCACAATCTAAAGCATATTGCGGCTAAAGAAGAAACAAGATCAGATGATTAGTCAAAACTAAGATTGAATTATGATTATTGATTAAAAAACAATTTAAGTTTAATTATCAGATTATCTTTGTAAATGCAACTAAGTATTAAGATAGCAAATTAGTACTTGTTGTTGAATTTGAGCAAACAAAGGGGGCAAATTTGCTTCCATTATTTTTAGCCATTTTTGGCAGACAATATAATTTTGAATTTCAAATGACAGGTACTTTTTGGAAGTTAACTATAAATATGTGAGAAATCATTATGGAAATTGTTGAAGTAAATTCTTTGAAAATCTTATCTTTAGATTTTATATCAGTTTTCTTATTTATACAGAATGTCAAGCTAAATGGTAAATGAAGTAGTAGTGGTTTGGGCACATATCAGGAGCAACTCCAGGGTCCTTGATCCAAACCATGAACCTGCATTTATGTTAGGTATATGACTAAGAGTTTTTCTCTGTTTAACTGGCTACTGATTCTTTCATTTACATGTATCTAATAATTGATATTGGTAAAAGGGCTGGATAGCTTACCATAGGTTATACATATTTTATCTTATAGACTTAGGTGACCCATAATAGACTAATAAGTAGACTGAGCATGTATTATTGTTATTTAAATCTAAGGTAGGAAGCTGCAAGTTATTATGTAACTTATTTTAATTAACTTATCTAAAGCCAATAGTTTTTGGTAATGGCTAAAGTAATAATTATTATGCAGCTAGTGACATTGCAAGGTTGTGAAGTATTCTGAACACACAGTACAAATTGAGTTTAAGTCAGTTACAAATAGAATTGAGAACTGCACTGAGTTAGGATAGGGAACACATAAGGACATCATTTAGCTGAGGCTTGGAAATACTTAATCAGTGATGGAAACACATGTGAAGTGATTCAGAGATCAGAGTTGGCCAGAGGCCATAGTCAGATCATGGAGCAGAACTATGATGGCAGTATACCTAAACAGTATCCAGTTATTTTAGTTAAGTGAAGATTAACTAAACATATATAATATCAGAGTAAAGAGTTAACATATGTACATCCCTAACTGCTTAGAACAAAGAACAATAATTTAAAAGAATAATTTAATCTACATTGACGCTTGGTAGCAGATGCTACACCTGGACCAAAGCAGACAGTATAACTATGGAGTCTGCTGATGTGCTAGAGCTGTTGAGTGCACACCATCCTGATTTATTCAACATGACACCCATCAAAATCTTCAGACTATTTTTCAATGATCAACTTCATGAGCTTGTGCTGGAAGATACTAAGACATATGACTCCCAGAAGAATAGAACTATTGACCTTGACCACCATGATCTTCATATATTCTTAGGAATACTTGTTCTTAGCAGATATCATTCACTACTGAGACAATGATTTTATTGGTAAAAAGATGATGATGTATGTGTTCTGCTGATATCAAAAGCAGTGTTGAGGAAATGGTTTGAAGACATAAAATCAAACCTTCACTTTGCCAACAGTACTTTGCTTCCTTAGAATGACAAAATGGCCAAGATCACATCCCCTCAAAACACAGTAAGCAAATCTCTACAGCAATTTGAAGTTTTCTTGAAGTCTCTATCAGTTGATGAGCAGATGGTGCCATTTTTTTGGGCGCCATTCTGCCACAATGTTTATTCACAAAAAGCCATTGTGGTTTGGATATATGAATTGGTTTTTGACCACAGCTACTGGCTATCTTCTCAAGTTTGAGACTTATTGTGTTGTTAGTAATGATGAAGAAGAAGAGGGGCTCTTTCAACTTCCACTCATCTGGTGACAGGGTTATCTTAGTGAAGTGGAAGGACAATAAAGCAGTAACAATGGGAACAAACAGTGGAAGTATTTTTCCTACAAAAAATGTGAAGCACTACAGAAGAGACTTATAATGGAAAGTGACTGTCCCTCAACCTTGATGTTTCAAGGATTGCAATTCTGAAATGGAAGAGATGGACATTCTAGATCAATTCTTGAGTCAATATTGACCCACATTGAGTAGCAAATTGTGGTATTGGCCATTAGCTGTCAATTCATTTAAACTTCTTTTAGTTGCAGCCTGGAGGATTCACATTGAGGTCCAATGTGACCCTAAACTCAATCAGCTTGCATTTACACACAGTGTTGTTGTTGGCTTGCTTCCTCAAGCAGTTCAGATAGAAAGAGTGCTGACAGGCCTGGCAGAAGATGGTCACAAAATCACATGATTGGATTCCATCATCCTGTCAGCACACTATCTCAAGACAGATGTTGAAATTGCAAAAAAAACACAGTGAAACAGATTGCTATGGAATACCATATGTCAAATCTATAAACTTCCAGTGAAGTTGGTTACATACTT
The DNA here is from genome assembly GCA_900660155.1 of Hofstenia miamia. Classification (NCBI taxonomy): domain Eukaryota; kingdom Metazoa; phylum Xenacoelomorpha; order Acoela; family Hofsteniidae; genus Hofstenia; species Hofstenia miamia. The sequence goes on from CABFPE010000315.1 coordinate 580,187, forward strand.
TTTCTTTACCCTTTTCATTATATAATTGTGTGTGATTTTGACACAGGCCATTATCAGTTTGTAAAGATATTATTTATGTTTATCAATAATTTTATTATAGATTCAAGCAAAGATATTGTAGTCTAGTCTACATATAATGCAGACATACAATAATAATAAAAATAATGATAATAATAATAACTAGACAATTAGAAAAGATGGAAACTAACAAATAGTGTTCAAAAAATGAGCAACATTTGGAATTTGGAAATAAGAGACATCTACCTAGTGTAGAGTCACTCAGGGCCTCTTTTTATTTTTACTTTAATTTTCAGGCACTCTCAAATTAATTTAGTGCTATTTTGTTAATGAATTGTTAATTTTGTTAATTTTTGATTATTTTGAACCTAAGTTTTGAACTTAGTGATTGTCCCCTCAGAGCTTTAGAATTACGTGTAATTGCTCAGTTATTTTGCAAGGGAAACTAACTTTTGTAAAAACAGTAAATATTTACCTACTTTTGTATAAATAGGGAATATGATTGCAAGCAAACATCAAATAAATTTCGTTCTTGCTAAATACCATTTGCTTTCTCTATTATAATTATCTTACTAAACATTTTAGCTCTAGTATGAATTTTATAATAATGAGATTGTAAGATCTGGCAATAATGTGGGAGGAACTCCACTGTTCCTGGGGTGATGATTCACTCCTTGACAGATGTGAGCCCATATTGTGGTCGCTTTAGGGCTATGTAAAGGCATAGGGAATAAAAGAACTAACACATCTATTGATCAAACATGCACAAATTAGAACACACCTCAAATATACTATGCTGTTGGCGTACACAAATATGTGGTAACTGCAAGTTATTTTATATCTTTTTACATGAGCTGAGAAGATAAACCCAGAGATAAATTATTTGTATTGAGTTAGAAATTACAACTTGAGGCACACAATTAGCACCTTGGATTTGTAAGGATGGATTCCAATGGCTTGGCTTCAGTGAGATGCTGTGTGAATTGGTTGCTATTTTAACAGTCTTGGAATTACTTTTTTCTACAATGATATTGGGGAATTACCAATCTTCAATTGTTTTTTTAGAGAGTGAGTTGCTCTTTGTGATGTTAATCTTCTGCAAGCTTTGTACCACTTGAGCTGGCGTGATTCTTGGACACTCTGGAGTGTCAGTTAAACTATCTACTCCATTCTGTTACTGTGTGCAGATGGATCAACATTCAGAGATGTACTCCAGTTGTGAAGTTTGTGTGCCTACTGAAACAGTTGCCTGTTTTTCACTTGGTGATTGTGAAGTGAAACAGAACTGTTATGATGCTTTTCTATTGTATTTGGTTTTGTTCTACTGGGTGTGAGTCAGCTAGGATTGATTTCCTCTGACTGCAATCTACTTCACAACCCATCAATGTGCAACTTCACCTTATGCGTAGTTTTGCATTTGCCAGCTTTGGGATCTGATGCCATCACCAAGCTCTGACTCTGTTCTTACCTGTTCTTAGTGCTATATTGGTTAGTCTCATTCTTCTAGAATTTGGATTGTGTACCTATGCCCTGCTACTATCTGTTAAGTGCTTTTATTCTCCTACACAGTTGGATGTTTCCCCTACATTATTGGAATTGTTATTGAAACCTTTTCATCTACTTTACTTTACTTATTTAATTATTCTTGTTCTTATGGAGATGGATTTTTCTAATTCTCATAATGGGACTCCCACTCAGGGTTTCCCCTGTGTGAGTGCTGGCAGCTTGGACGCTGTCCCTTGCACCACTGGACTTAATTCTGTTGTTGTTTTACCAACTCAAACCCCCACTAAACCTGTTTCTGGTATATCCACACCCTCTGAAGTTTTGTTGCAAGAAACCCCCTTTCCTGCCACTCTGTCTAATCTGTTTCTTATGTATGCACCACCAACTCACTCTGAGTCACTGACACCTGAGGTTCAACAACTCAGAGAAGCCCTAGCTGAACAAATCTCACAGCATAGTTCCTGCAAAGCCCACTTTGATGCCCTGCAATCCAAAATGAGACAACAAGCCACCATTGCTTGGCAATGTGAGAGAAACCTGCTCAATTCAATCTCAGCCTTGGAGATGTGAATTCAGGAAGCATTCCCACATCCTCCTCTGACTCCTCCAGAGGAACCTGAGTATGTAACTCATGCCCTTTTGGACAGGGCTCTTGATGCTTTTTCAGAAAAGTTCTCAACCATTATATCACAGGCAATGTCTGCCCACTTCTCTAGTGCTTTGTCAGCACCTACTTTGTCCCCTGTGACACCACCATTCATTACCCCCATTACTTCCTTTACCAGTGGAGCACCTACCTTCACTCAGTCTACCCTTTCTCAAGTTGCAACACTAACTACAGTAGCTACGCCAAGCTCTTGTACCATGAGCATAACAGTTGTGTTTTCAGCACCTGTAAATGTCTCAGTCACTCCCACTACTATGATTGTTCCACCTCCTCCCCTGAGTGACCCTATCAGATCTATGACAACTCATGGGCCATGCTTCACTCAATCCATTCTGCCCACCAAAGCACCAGTGAACAAACAATCAAATCTCTTTAATAGACACTCAGTACTGCCTAAATTTACTGGCAAAATCAATGAAATCTCACAGTCATTTGACAAGTTAACTATGAAGCAGTACAAAACCACTCAGGACGCTGCTGCCACACAATTTCCCATGTTCCTTGAAGGCCTTGCATACAATCAGTATATGATGCTGGATAGGGAAGTCAAGACAAATTACCAGTTACTTGTTGGTCACTTTGAGGACCACTACAAAGCACCTCACATCAAATAGCAGTATAAGACGCTCTTATGTGATCTTTCCTTCAAGAAGGGAGACGATGTGAGAACCTACATAATGCAAGTCAATAGACTCTTTCACCTCAGTAAACTAACTTCAGAATACTAGAGACATGATCTCTTCTTTTACATTTTTTGGGGATTTCCTTCTACTATCTGGAGCTGCCTCAAACTTAAATGTGATCCAGAAGATGATTTGAACTCTATTATTAAGAAGGCAATTAGCATCTTTTACATGCTATAAAATACTACAAGCATCAAGAGAGATGCCAGCGACCTGAAGACAGGTCAGCCTACCACAAAATCTTTAACTTCTTCAAGTTCTGCTACAGTGCAGAAAAAGATGGACATTGAAAGACAGTCTGCCCACATCCATACCCAGAGTGGGGCTGTTATCCGCCTAATTGCAGATGGGGATGGTATCATCGTCAATGAGCCTTCCATTGAAGTGTGTACTCCCAACACCCAGGTCAAGTCTGTCAACCATTTAAATTAGTTGGAGCACTGCCTCCCAAAAACCATGTGCATGATGTTTTGGGGATAACTTCATTGCTACACACTAATGTCATCCCCACAGACATGAACAGATTACTAATTAATGCTACCATTGATACAGCAGCTTCTGTATCCATAATTAGTGGCACCTGTTACAACTAGCTTTGCCTACAGAGAGAAGATCTGTTACCTTCCACTGCTTGGTTATTGGACGCTTTGGGGAATTCTATTTCACTGAAGGGCCAGATTAACAATTTCGAGTTATGCATCCATCAGGAATGTTTTCATGTGGATCTCATTGTGGTCAACACCTGTAATCAGCCTCTACCATATGATGTCATCTTTGGGAACAACTTCCTCAAGCAAAATGCATGCATAATCAATTATGGAACCAACACTCTCTCTATTCATGAAAGTGAGCCACAGGAGGAACTGATTACTACCTGTAACCAAGACATCTTGTTAACTTTCACAGATACAATTGTCATGGAACCATGGCACTGGTGACAAGTTGCTGTTACTATGAGCTCTCCTTACAAGGGGGACGTCCTGATTTCTGGACAAAGGGGAAAATGCCTCTGTGGTCTACATCTTTCTCCAGAACTTTGTAATGTTTCTTGTGGAAAGACTTACATCACTGTACTTAATAGTTCTGCATGCCTGATCCGCATGGATCCCACAAAGACATCTATTGTTGCTATGCTGGTCCAACTTGAACCTAAAGCTGCAGCCTGTCTGCCCATTCTTACTGTGATTCACAATCTCAGTGAACCAAGTGATCCAGTCTGGATCCCAGTTGTAAATGAGAAAACTCATGGACATCTGAGTCCACAAGAACATGATGTGCTCTCTGCGCTCTTTTGCTGGCATCACAATGTGTTTAATTACAGACCAATCAGTGTTGGAAAAGCTGTTGGGGAACAACATGCCATTGAAACCAAGAGTGATCACCCCATTCAGTAGCCAGTTCAACAGGTACCTGAGAACTTAAGAGCAGAATATGAACAGATCCTTAGCAATCTCATTGAGAGTAGGATCATACAGAATAGTAATAGTCCATATGCTGCACCTACAGTGTTCTTTCACCAAGGTGAGAAATACCGCCTTTGTGTTGATTTCCAATGTCTCAATGATATTACAGTCAAGGGTGCATATCTGTTACCTTGCATTGAGGACCTCCTCTATGATGCCAGCAAGAACAAGCTATTTTCATGCTTGGATCTCTTTAAAGCCTATTGGCAGATACTGATGAAGCCTGCCAACATTCTGAAAACCACTTTTATTATGCCTTACAGCCTCTTTGAGTGGAAGTATATGGCCTTTGGGCTCTGCAACACTCTGGCCACATTTCAGTGTTATGTCATGCATGTACTACAGAATGGTGTCAATGTTCTTGAACCTGGGATCACCACATACATTGACAATATTCTCTTTGCTCAACACACATTCTCTGATCCCTTAGATCCTGTATGACTCTGGACTCTGGGTAAATGGAAATAAATCTTCATTCATTTCACCACAAGTTACCTTCCTAGGCAGGGTAATCAAACCCAGGAGAATATTGATTAAAAAATGATTCAAAAAACCATCTTGATCAAATTGAGACTCCACACTCACACAAGGATGTCCAATGCCTGATGGGCTTTCTTAACTATTATGGCTCCTTCATTTCTGAATTAGCCAACCAAACCAAGCATATATCTAACCTACTATGAAAGAATACTGAATTTTGTTGGACTTGGGCTGAACAAGAAGAGCTGGATACTGTAAAGTGAGAACTCAGATGGATCCCCAGTCTGAAAATGCCAGATTACATGAAAGAATTTATTGTCAACTGTGACACGAGTTCAGTTGCCATCAGTGGTGTGCTCAGCCAAGTTATTGACAGTCAGGAATGCCCTGTAAAGTACTTCAGCCAGAAACTCTGCAATGCTGAACTGAACTATGGAGCTATGAAATCAGAAATGCTGGCACTTGTTGAGAGTCTGAAGAAGTTTTGATTCTTCATTTTAGGCCGCCAATTTGTTGTGTGAACTGACAACTCCATGCTAGCATGGCTTAAAAAATTCTCTGGCAAGGCATCCAGGTGAGAAGACTCTGTTTGGATTTATCCCTGCTTGTGAGTACAAGTTCCTCCCTGATATCAATGCAGATCAAAATGGGAAAGCAATCCTCCCTATTATGGTGAAGGAGGAGATTTCTGAAAAGGAGATTGCCACCCATCAATTACATGACAAAGTTTTGTCTGAAATCATTTTTAAGATCAAGAATCCTGATCATGCTATTAGTGACTTTGCTAAGCAATACTTTCAATGTTATCATTGGAAGCTTACCAAAGCTGGACTTCTCTATGCACATAGCAGGAACAACCATCTGGTGATCCCTGAGTACTTCAAGCAAGATCTCATCCAGAAGATCCATGAATGTGGTCATCTCAGGATTATCTGGACAGAAAGAACATTTAATGCTCATTACATTACCATTGGTATTAGAGCCATGGTACAAGATGTAATCAATAAGTGTGAAGCATGCCTGCTTCAAGGAGCCAGACACTTTCCAGAGCAGAGAGCTGAGCTCCATAGTCAGGTCACCAAAAGAATGAACAAAGTGGTCCACATGGACATTGAAAAACTATTGAGGGATGAGCAAGGATTTCCATATCTGTTGGTCTTGATAGACCATTTTACTAAATATGCATGACTCATTCCTCTTGACAACCCCACTGCCAAAGTCATTTGCAAAAGAATTGTGAAAGACTGGATCCTTAAGCTCAGGCCTATTTAGCACTTGGTCTTTGACTGTAGTCCTCAGTTCAAAAATTCTTTAATGTCTATTCTCATGAAAGAACTAGAGATCATACACAATTTCACCACTGCTTACCATCTGCAGTCAAATGGCATTGTCAAGCAACTGAACTGCACCATCATTAATTTGATTAAAGTCACTTTACTCTGTGCTGCTGGTCAGAATGTGAGACATGTCATAGAAGCAGTCAAGTTCTTTTACAATACCACTGTGCACTCCACCACCAAAGCAAGTCCCTTCAAAGCCATGTTTGGCCGTGAAGCAAGCACTCCTTTGTTGATCATGTTCCCAGACTGCAATGAGCCAACTTTGGAAAACTTTGTGAACTGGATGCTGAAAGAATTCCAAGAAGTGCACCTTTCTATCTGTTGGAATACCAATCAGTCTGTTATTCACCAGAATAGAAATTTTGATAAAAAGCTGTATGGTGAGCCCCACAAAGTTGGAGATTCTGTATTTGCTTATTTTCCTCATCAGGTCACTAATGTGAACCAGGTATGGAAACTTGCTACTAATTGGCAATGGCCTTTTAAAATAGTCAAGGTGGTAGATCACCACCAGTACTTATTAGATAATGGTAAAGTTGCCCATTTTCAGCAACTTAGACAAACAATCAAAGATATACAAAATGCAGTCATCAATAATAATAACGAGTTTTCTCTCATCAATGACAGCATAAATGAGATAGAGTATTATGATAACCTCACTGAATGTGAGGAAGATGACCTTACACAGGTTGAGTACAATAGTAACCTTAGTAATAGTAGCAACACTATAGCTACTCATATTTTGCCTAAATGAAAATCTAGAGATCAGAGATATCTAGACCATTTTAATACCCAGGAATGGGACCTTAACCTTATATATTTGTTTAGCAACTATGAAGTGAACTGAGAACCAACCCCCAACAAGATGCTGAGTACAAAGATGAATCAATCCATGAGATGAAACAAACTGATCAAGATGCCAAGACAATCAGATGAAGGCACCTCCTGAAAATGAGAGTGCCCAGAAGAAGACACCCATAGCAGCTGCAACTACAAGGGGAGACAACTCTCTCCTCAGGAGCAGACTTCCCATGACTACACTCATAGACAACTCTGTGAGCAGGAGCAGAACTTGGATGACTATGCACAGAGACAACTCTCTGTGAGTGAATCCAAGGAGCATAGAGTGCCTTTTTCCCAACTGTCTAACATAACCTTGCTCCATGTTGGCCCAAAACCCCCTCCTAGTCCCAGTCCTTCCTCCTATGTCTCAGCTAGTATTAGATCCCTCAAAGCTGAGGAATGTAAGGCCAAAATGTCTAAGGTTGGAGATGAGATCTTACATCCGTATTTTATTGCTACTCAGAAAGTGGTCCATTTAGTCAGAGATAATATATCAGATACAAAGAATAGATTGTGATGGACATTTAACACTAAGGATCTAACATATTCAGTTGACTTGATTTCCTTGGTCATAGACGCTGAGCATAGACCTCAGATCAACGTGATTATCTGCTATGATTCTAAGATCTTAGCTGGCATTGCATGACCTTACTGGCAAAGTTACTATGTTCAATGAGGACTTCAACTTGTCTCACCTGTGCCAGTTTCTGAACAGTAAAGAAAAGATAGAGAAGTTTGAATGTGCTAATATTGATTTCAACAACCTACTAGTCATTTACTTTTTTCATATCAATGAGGTAAACCACCCCCAATTCATGGAAAACATTGAGATAGCCTATTGACTCACCAAAGTGAAGAAGATATGCCTTGTTATGTTTTTAAAAGAAGATTACCAGGATACCATCCTGGACAAAGTTGAAAGTTTACACTTTTGCATGGAGACCTTCATTGTTCTGTACAAAAGCTCTTTTCAGCCCACCAGTATGTACAATACTCACATAATCTTGGCTACCAAGATCATTTACACTGATCTGCTTTTGTGCAAGAAAATTCTGACACACTGTCTCACAGTTGATACTTGTGTGATAATTGATATGTGCTCAATCACTCAAGTCAAACAACATTAGCTCACCTGGAATTCACTCTGATGTCTCTGACCTTCATTTCAGGTTCATGTTTTTGAAAAGTGCCACTACCTTGCAAGAAATTGATGAGATATGGACAAACCTGAAAGCTGATCACAGCTGGAGACACAATGGCCTACTATCAACATTCAGAGCCCTACATCCCAGTATCACAGATCAGTCAAGAGANAATACTCACATAATCTCAGCTACCAAGATCATCTACACTGATCTGCTCTTGTGCAAGAAAATTCCAATGCACCTTCTCACAGTTGATACTCATCTGATAATTGATACGTGCATCCAGGCTCAATCACTC
>CABFPE010000315.1:594507-612280 GCA_900660155.1 Hofstenia miamia
ACAGACCACACTAACTACGTCTTTACTGCCTCTGAAGTTAACAGATCTATGCAAACTAACTGTAGCATAATCCAAAGAAAATGCTGCTAATGAAGAAAGAAGATCAGATGATTAGTTGAAACAAAGATTGAATTATGATTATTTAGAAAAACAATTTAAGTTTAATTATCAGAATTATCTTTGTAAAATGCAACCAAGTAATAACATAGCAAATTAGTACTTGTTGTCAAATTTTGACAAAACGAAGGGGGCAAATTTGCTTCCAATATTTTCAGCCATTTTGGCAGATGACATAAATTTGAATTTTTTGAACAACAGGTACTTTTTCAAAGTTAACTATAAATAGCGAGTAATCATTTTGGAAGCTGTTGAAGTAAATTCTTTGAAAATCTTATCTTTAGATTTTATATTGGTTTGATTCTTTATACAGAATGTCAAGCTAAACAGTAAATGCAGTAGTAGTGGTTTGGAAACATATTGGGAGCAACTTGAGGGTCCTTGATCCAAACCATGAACCTGCATTTATGTTAGGTGTATGAATAGGAGTTTTTCTCCATTTAGCTGGCTATCAATTTGATTGTTTACATGTAAGCAATAATCAACATCAGTAAGAAAGGGCTGGATAGCCTAACATAGGTTATACATATTTTATCTGATAGACTTAGGTGACCTATAATAGACTGATAAATCAACTGAGCATGTATTATGTTATTTAAATGTAAGGTAGGAAGCTGCAAGTTATTATGTAACTTAATTATATTAACTTAATTAAAGCCAATAGTTTTTGGTAATGGCTGAAGTAATAATTATTAAGCAGCTAGTGACATTGCAAGGTTGTGAAGTGAATTAAATACACTATACAAATTGAGTTTAAGTCAGTTACAATTAGCATTGAGAACTACACTGAGTTAGGATAGGGAACACATAAGAACTTTTTTGAGCTGAGGTTTGGAGCTACTTAAATCAGCTATGGAAACACAAGTGAAATGATGCAGAGATCAGAGTAGGCCAGAGGCCACATATACACCACCCACAAAGCAGAGCTATGATGGCAGAGTACCTAAATAGTATTCAGTTATTTCAGTTAAGGGAAGATTAACAGAAGTATGTACAATAAATAGCTAACAGGAGTACATCCCTACCTGCAGAAGAAGTGAAATAATAATTTGAAAGAATCATTTAACCTACATCAACACTTGGTAGCAGTTGCTACATAAGGAGTATAAGGATACCCACAATGCATTGCTAGAAGGTGGCAACCATGAACATGTTTACAGTGATGGAAAACTAATTATCAAGGATATTTTTCAGAAGGGCCAGCCTATCTCTACTCAACTAGAGGAAATCCATTGAACCATCAATTTGCTAGGCACTTGTGTCATCATTCTATTTCAAGCTGGAGGTTATTTGATGTGGGCTAATAAAGCTAAGACTATAACCTGCTATTATGATGTAACCAAATGTATTGAGATCATTACCATGCTGTGTGCCAGCATAGCAGACCCCAAAGAAATGATGCTGCAACAAGTAAATGATTATTGCTCACTCTTCATCAACCATGCTACCTATATGGGATCACTCAGGGACGTTTTCCTTCACTTTTATCCTGATACCAAGATTAGCATGGAAGATGTGCATACCTTGGACACCAACGCCTTGATGACGCTCCTTATCACCCTCAAGGGCCTTTGTCTTTATGAGTGTTTCTATGATACCTTCACTCAGAGGTTAAATGTGTTGTGAAGAAACCATCCTATTAGTTTGAGGCTACCAGGGCTCAAATATTTCTGATTAGGCAGCAAAATCATCACTCATCAGGAAGCATTAATGCACGTCACCAGCTGGCCCCACTACACAGAAGTTTCATCCTGGGATGACATCTTGGCAAAAGAGATGATCAAAGAAGCCCAAAAGTTGTTGTGTGGTCCTACAGTCCAACTGTTACCACAGTCTCATTTTTGATTATTTTGAACCTAAGTTTTGAACTTAGTGAGTGTCCCCTCAGAACTTTAGAATTACATGTAATTGCACAGTTATTTTGTGAGGGAAACTAACTTTTGTAAAAACAGTAAATATTTACCTACTTTTGTATAAATAGGGATTACAATTGTAAGCAAATGTCAAATAAATTTTGTTCTCACTGGATACCATTTGCTTTTTCCATTATAATTATCTTACTAACCATTTTAGCTCTGGTATGAATTTTATAATAATGAAACTGTAAGATGCAGCAATAATGTGGGAGGAACTCCACTGTGCCTGGGGTGATAACTCACTCCTTGACAGATGTGAGCCCATATTGTGGTCACTTTAAGGCTACATATAGGCATAGGGAATAAAAGAACTACCACATCTATTGATCAAATATGCAAAAATTAGAACACACCTCGAATATACTATGCTGTTGATGTACACAAATATGTGGTAACCACACATTATTTTATATCTTATTACATGAGCTGAGAAGATAAACCTGGAGATAAATTATTTGCATTGAGCTAGAAATTACAAATTGAGACACACAATTATCACCTTGGATTTGTAAGGATGGATTCCAATGAATTGGCGAATTACCAATCTTCAATTGTTTTGTTAGAGAGTGGGTTGCTCTTGGTGATGGTAATCTTCTGCAACATTTGTACCACTTGAGCTGCTAGATGCACCCTGTGATTCTACACTAGATACATGCAATGAAATGGTTGTTGAAATTGAAGCTCATTAAATTTTGGATTGAAGGAAAAAATGATACTGTTTACAACCAATGTTCCTCTAGAGTAGATATGGATCACCTATATGGTATTTTCCATTAGTTCTGGGCACAATCAATGTATGTGAACATTTGAGAACTCAAAGTAATTCTGTTTTCATATCATTCTGATTGATTTTGGTGCACATCAAAAATTACTGAAAAATTGTCAGATTTAGGCCTATGCCAGTGAGAGATCAATAGTGTGAAATATCTTCCTATTATACATTTTCAAAAGCCCTTCATATGTATTTCATTCAGCCATAAATAGCATTCATATAATATCACATCTACAAAGTAAAAATAGAGAAACATTGGTTGTAAATCAGTTAATGAACAAAATTGAGAGTGGACATTGTATGAAAAGACTTAACATTTATATAGACATAAATGTGTGAAATATTTTCAAAGCCAAGCAATGTGCATTTTCTTTTTGAGAGGTGTTGGTTGCAATTTATGGCATTGACCACCTGGCATATCACTACTAAATTGCATCAAATAAAGACATCAATATTGATTGGTCTAGTATTAAAAGTACTCAACAAGATAATGCTTCTCCTTCTTCTGTAAATGAAAAAACTCACAACAACTAAGTTGTGTGTAATTTTTAAAAATGCAATGTTTTTAATCATGTGTGGGCACACTGGTTTTTGTAATTCATGTCAAACTATGTTATTTGATGATGGCAACTTTTTATTGCATCTTGCTCAATTTGGTGAGGGGAATATATGAGAGTAATTTGATTTTTTAGAAGTGTTTTTTATTTTTTCTAAGTTTCATACAAATATAATTCAAATGTTCAAATTTTTTCTTACATCTGTAAGTTTTAAATTCATAGTAATAATATGAATATCCCAAGGTTATGATTGTTTGTACAAATTTATTGGGTGTTGTTTCAGATTTTAAACTAATTTCTTCAGGAATATGCCAATTTTAGATTCAAAAAAGGTGTTGCAATTTAAATATACCTTTTAAATAGTTAAACTATATGTCACATTAACACAGATTTGTAGAGTATGATAACACAGCCATTTAAAAAAGATTAGAGAATTGAATCCTGAATTTATTTTATTTAAACTGCAAAATTTGCACATCATTAGTACTCATTAGTACATTATTTTAAATTACCCAATTCTTTGAATTTTTAGTCAATGGAAAACTATTAAATGCATTGATGCTATATTTTCTGGATTCCTGGTTCCCCTTGAGTAAGCTCAAGTATTAACTGCTCAATTGCAGGGCATCATGAAAGATCTGACTCTCACACATTGTCACCAGGTTATTTTCAAAATTGAAGTTGATTTTATTATGATATTTTGAGGTGGATGTGTAGATAAGGGATTTGAGAAAGCTTCATTTGGTAATCTGTGAACTTGAAATCTAAAAATTGTGTAATATTGATTAAAAATTGGCGAAATTGTCATAGCCTTCCTGAATCCCTATGCTACACAGCTCTCCTTCAATCTTAAAGCATTATTTGTATCAAAATTTGAACTAATACTTGCCATTTCCTTTTTCAATTCCAATAATACCCAAAAAATTATAGAAATAAATTCATTAATTGCATTTACTTACATCCAAAAGATGTACTTCATTTATTTAATATCTAATTTTTTTAAAGAATATTGTAGAATCGGTGGCTGGTAAGACTTAGCTAGAAACTTGATTGACTCTGCAGAAGGTTTAGTTAGTGTTCAGTACAGCCACGATTCCAAGAAACAGCTTAGATTAGAACTTATAACAACAGATGTAACATTGGTAATTCATCCAAGTAACAGAACTACTTTTAGGTAAGAACCAAGATGACCAATTCCTATGGCTTCCAGCCGAAGCGGAGCTTCCAGAAGTAAAGTGCTTAACCTATTGACTGGTGCTACCCTATCTGTCTCACTTGTTTAATTTCTATCTCAATTCGAAAAAACAACCTACTTCTCATTTTCATTGTTATCTCTCAGCTAACTATTAAATAATCTGTAATTGCCAGATATTCGTGCTAGCCAACGGCATGGTATCATCACAGTGTTAGATCTTATAGGTGCATGTACGTGTTGAACTACTAACGAGAGATTTATTATTTCCTTATGCGTAGCCGTATACATAACTTAAAGAACCACAATTCGGACTGGAAAGATCGAATGATCCCCAGGAGCAACTTGTCGCCCCGTGCTAGTGAAAGCACTCCCGAATTGTCGCCGGTCTTAAGCAATAATCATCATTTAAAATAATAAGTAAATAAAAGATACAACGGTAAGAGCGATAGTTAAGAGTAGACAAAGTCTATTGAACATTCGCTACAGTGTTCTCACTTTTTATACAAAAAGATTCATTTTTACCTGTCTTTGTTTACACTAATCGATATTCAACGTGGTTTAACATGTCAGTAATAATTTTCCCTCGTAAATTAAATTTGAGCAAAACAAAGCACCGACGAGGGGACACAAGACTGATAGCAACAAAACTAATCTCGAAAAGGAACGTCATAGTGACGTCAAAATACAATTGATTTGGATCGAAATAAAAAGATATAAATGGCACTAAATTTTCCCCGAGCGACTCTACAATATATTTGAGTAGACTAAATATTCTACCAACTCTCTTCAATATAAAGTCCTTTTTTATGTAATGCCCTATTTGATGTAAAAGCATATTCAATGTAATGTCTAATGACGTAAATTATTATCTATCTACTCTGTATTATAGTTTGGTACTTTTTATCAACATATGAAATTTTGAACCCAACATAGGGAATGTTGAGATCAACATAGCAAATCATTATGACAATATGAACGAAAATTTAGCATTAATGAGGTAGGAAGATTAATAACATTAGATGGGTCATTTAAAATTTTCTCATATGTACATTAAAATATTTATCTAAGTTTTTTTTATGAAATCAAGTATAATATTTTATCATTTAGTCTAGATTACAACTCAATAAACAACTGCTAAAACTAAATTTTGATGTCTCTTTTAATATAATTGAAACGTATACCTCATTCATGCTACATTTTTTGCTCATATTGCCATAAACATAAAGATTTGCTATGTCGATGTCAAGGTTCCCTATGTCGGTTTCAAGATTTCGTATGTTGATAAAAAGCACCAACCTGCATTATAAGAAGTATTATTTCTTTCTCTAGCTTTCATCTATGAAAAAACTTAGTAAAATTGCATTTAGTTAGAATATTTAAATTAATATATAAAATATACCTTCTTCATAAATTAAAGTACATTATGCATTAAATACTTCAAGTAATAACCCTTTAATCCTAAATTTAAATAATTAATAAATATATGTTGTATTTTGTTTAGTTTATTTCAAATATGTGTAATGCATTTTACAAGGGCGTAGATAATCGGGCGAAAAGATGTTATCTTGTTCACGGTAAAATCCTATTTGAAGTAGTTAGTATCTTTTCTATTTACACATTTAAATAATTTGCGACATAATGAAAACCGCACTATGAATCCAACGGCATTTAGTTTATCAATGCGTGTTGTTATGTTGAAATGTCTATTTTGTTTACCAGCTAGTTTTCGAGGAAACTAACTCTTTGCTATTGTTACGCGGATTTGCATTTATTATACCAGATTATTTCTGTAAGTATTCCAGTTATGAATTATAAAAATGACTTTTCAATGCATTTGCTTTATTAATGCCTATTAAATCGAATAACAGCTAGACTAAAATAATTTTGAGCTTGTATAAACTGTTGCAACCAAATAAACCCCTTGATTTAACGTATGTTTTTTTTAAGATACAAATCCACTAATTTTGATTTTTGTACAAATTACGATATTGAGCTTGTATTTTAAGCAGTTTTAAAAAATGTTTTTCACACAAAGCGAGATTGGCTTGTGATGGATATCTAATCCTGCATTATTGCTCTGGAATAGAATGTCAAATAATAGGTGCTATGCAATTATATGCATGTTTTTATTGTTTTGACTTGTTTAGTTAACGAATGTGTAAATAATTGATAATAATTTCTATATGGTGCATCCATGAATTGTTTATAAATTTTTGAAAATTATATTTGCAAAAAAATCAATCGTCTGTTCAGGATTATCAATATTTAGCTTTACAACCTTAAAAACTAGCAAATAAAACTTATATTCGAAGTAACAGTTGAAATATTGTTACAAAATTAATGCAATAGAATACAATACAATAAAATGCACATTCGATATGCTTTCCATTGGAATCAGTGATAAGTTGAAGACGTAATGAAGAAGAGCTGCAAAGTCACTTAAAATATCCTAGGGATATTTCTTAAATATCCTAATTGATATTTCTTACCAATAAATGAAAGAAAAAATTAAAATATTTTTTAAATGTATTAAACTATGATTGTGTAATTAGGAATTTCGCAAAATAGGATTTCACGATTTTTCTAATTCCATAGTTTTACTGTAACATATATGTGTCAGGTTGCATGCGCAATTTTAGACAGGTTTCATTAACTATTTATATAAATTAATGTAAAATGATAGACTTATGTGAGTTTTGCTATCCGCTTTACCAATGATTGTATTCAACAAAATATCTTTAACCCTTAATTACCAATTGGGTGTAATTTTAAATGTTAGGCTTTGTCATTAATAGTGTGTTCGAGTGAAACGGAAATAATGACTTAAATTGAAGCTAGGTATTATACTAAATCTGAATTTCTAATACCCATGCTGATAAAGTTTCCATAAGAAATATTAAATTTTATAGCATTATTATTTAACAATTTACCCTTTATTTTTATTCATTGCCCATACCGGCGTACCAACGGGTACTTGTACCTGTTCAGCCCTACTCTAAAGCTAGTTTGTCGGTAATAATGTGTCAATATTAAATTTAGTTTTTGCAAAACAATCACTCAAATTTGAGAATATATATGACTTGAACAATGCTGGCACTCAATAGAAATAACTATGCTAATTGACGTAAATGCATATTTCTAAATTGGACAAAAATGTACTTATATACTTCTTGATCTTATGGAACGATAAACAATAATCACACTACATTTCAAATTTTTTGTCATGTGCCATACGAATTTTAAATCATTACTTACATTTAATAGCATTTGGATAGAAATTCCTAAATTTCATATTTATTCATCTATATCAACTATTTTGTCTATATCGAAAAGCTAGAAATACATTTATCAAATAATACTAACGTATTTATTAAACAGAGCATATTATGTGAAAATGCATGGAGTACACACTTTAGAAATTTTACAAAGCATTGATTTTGTAGAGAACTATTTATGCCAATTGGCTTCTTACACGACTTGCAATGATAAACTGCTTCTGATTTTGCACGTTTAACACTTAGATCTTGTCCCTGGTGTAAATGTTAACATTTGAATCTATGTGACTTCCTCAAATTTCAGCTTGGTGCATTTTAAAGAACTTTTTTCTTGAACTTTGGGTGCCATCAATGTGGAGTCTCATAGCGAAGTAGTCATATATACTATAAGTTGAAGTGCTCAGTGTAATTTTGTTAAAGTATACGTAACTTAAACTTGGTGAAAATTATCACCTCCTCCTTCACCACTATAGCTCAAAAGAATTTCTGGTTTTTAGTCTGCTCACCAATGGTAGGATGTGTGTGTTCACTTGAAATTAGAGCTAGTTGTTTGTTTGTGTTTTTTGTGAATATCAAATGGGAGTAGCGTTTTCATTGAAGTCAAGTAATGTAGAACACTCGCAG
The DNA here is from genome assembly GCA_900660155.1 of Hofstenia miamia. Classification (NCBI taxonomy): domain Eukaryota; kingdom Metazoa; phylum Xenacoelomorpha; order Acoela; family Hofsteniidae; genus Hofstenia; species Hofstenia miamia. The sequence continues at coordinate 602,964 of CABFPE010000315.1, forward strand.
TGTTTTCTTCAAATTGTCATGGGAAAGAGGTAATGATGAAAGCTGTGCACCCCTTTCACTGGTGTATAAACTATAACAAACAACTACCGGCACTCCCTTGCAGCTATTCACAATCAGCATACTGGTTTTACACATTAGATATTAGTGCCTCATTTTTATGATAATATTCTATGGAGATTGGTAATGCATAAATGGAAATCACGATAACTTGAAATCAAAGCATGTATTAACATCCCTGGGTCACATCGACCAACGTGCAATCCTCAAGTGGAACAAAGTGACTTACAGAAACACGTTCCGACTAGTATGATTTAAAAATATTTTGACAAATTGTAATGTACATATGATACAATTTTTTGATACAAATTGAATTATTTAGACAATGTAAATGCAAAAAAAATTATATGCTAAAAATCAAGTTTACAATCCTTTGCAAAGTAATCATTGCGCACTTTGAGAGGAAACAATTATCTTTAATATAACTGAAGTTAGGCGTTGGTGTTGTAATATATTTTCCGCGAAATTGCGCTGTTTGCGTATTTTGGCAGTAATATATCGTTAAAGAAATACAATTGATTTACTATATTACTAGAAAATATCCTGCAGACTACATGCGAATAACGAAGACCATTCTCACGAATTTTTATATGAATATGATAAAAATATATTTTCTGATATCATAGAATAGTTTTTCTTGAATGAATTATTTTGCTATATGAAATCTTCAGAATATAGCAGATTTTTTTCGTAATGGAATGATGCTTGTAACCTATTTCATACTTTGAACTAAGATATATTTAACTAAAAGATTTAAAAAATGTTAGATATTTTGTGTTTGATGTAAAAATAACGGCATGATAAAAACAAAATCAAACTGCATTCAAATTTAAGGTACTTTTGTGTTATCCCCCTCACTCAAATAATTGCAAAAATATGCTATTTTATAAATATAATTATTATAGACTTAACCCAAACCTCTCCCCAACCTGAAATTTAACACAAATCATAACCCTAACCTAAGCCAACCCGTACCCTAATCGTAACCCAAGTCATACCCCGAATATTATGTAGAAGGAATTTATTATTAATATCAATTTCGGAATGAATCAAAGTAATTATTATTTGCATGTACTACTATTATATGCTAATTAGTGGTTCAACTACTTATTTACAAAGCAATTATAAGATTTAAATATAATTAAGATATAAATATTTTAAATTTCAATTTTTTATCAATTGCAAATAAATTTCTAAGCATTTAAAACTTCTAAATAAATTTAAATTGTAAAAAATTACTCGGAACCAATGTAATTTGTTTAATTTCGGTGCTAATTATTTTAAAATATTTAGTATAATGATAATTTGTGGCTTTGGAAGTACTAAATTTGCCAATTTTTTTGCTGATGAAAAGTCTTTAACCGAGATCTCTAGAGATAATTGTAAAACAGTTCATTTTAATTGTAGCTCATGGTATTTCATTGAACAACCTTTAATTTCTCTGGGTGGCACGATCTTTATCGCTTTTCATGCCATTTATTCAATATCGTCTGAAAATTCGCTTTCTTTATTGAAACCCTTGAAGGAAGTTGACGTATTAGCTAACGTTTCTTATTTGATGCAATCTTCAACGTTTACGTGTATCATTACTTCAAAGTCAACTTTGCTTCTTTTTTACTCTACTGATGCACACTTTTATTTGGCATGTAAATCACAAATTAGTCCACCAAACATTTGTATTAAGTCTGTTGCTTGCGGTCATGGTCATGTGTTAGGTTGGCAATGCATTTACAAAACTATTTTAATACATTTATTTAGCACTATCGAATGATGGATTAGTCTACGTTTATGGAGATAATCGAAGGAGTCAATTAGCAGATGTTCACAGCGAGTGTAATTCTATAACGTTGCTAAGATCATTTCCTCCCAGAACTATTTTTCAGCAGATTGCTGCTGGTGGTTGGCATTCGGCTACCCTCACTGATGATGGCGACGTGTATACTTGGGGCTGGAATTTGTATGGTCAAGTTAGTATTCTTTCATTTAAACTTATACCCTAGACTTCCGCAGATTGTGAAATCATTAATATCATTTTAAATATAATTTCCTTATTTTAACAATCTATTATGTAAATTTTCATGGTTCAATTGATTTAAAAGTGATTATATTTAGATGTAAATATTCATTAGTGTAAACAAACCATAAAATCCATGTTCTATTGGTATCACTGAAAAGCTATCAAACAATAGCATTAAAAAAATTTTGTATGAATCGAACATACAATTTCGAATATATTGTATTCTTATATTAAATGTTCAGAAAGGCAATTTATTGCAAAAGTATGTGAAATCGGCTTTTAGGCTACTACAAATTAGGACAATGTAATTAACTTACACACTAAAATAACTATAGTTTCGAATTGATTTCCTGTATTTAAACTATATTGAAGATTCGTTTTCTGGGAAATTTGTTTTCCCAATAAGACGGTTGTGCAGGATATTTTTGTAAAAAAAGTTTGCTAAATAGCTTCTTCAGTTTTGGAACTTAGAGCATTGAAAAGGTCTCGATTTTTAAAATCTATATCTTTATTATTTGAGTAATGTAAGTTTAAGGTAGGGCCCTGTGAGTTGGGATATATTTGCTTTCGAGTCAGTCTCTTAAAATTCGAGTCGAGGCGGATCTCAAGTCGGATTTCGATTTGGATCTTGTCTAGGCGCATTGGCCTATCGATAGCATATATGTAAATTTACTATCAAGTAATAACGTTACATTTGGGATTGGCAAAAATTAATAATATTTGTATAACAGAGTTGCGGATTTGGGTATGGCATCATACCAATAAGTTCCATATTGGGTTAGCATAATGGTGTAGTAATTATAAACTTTCTGGCAGTTATGAATGGCAAACTTAAAAATATGACTGCAATTGTAATCCATAAATTCGTTTTATTATTTGCAGAATTTATATCAGGTTTCAACAAGATTGTTAACTTATCTCTATTTTCATATATCTATAATAATATTTCTATAATAATTAAATGGGATATGTGATTAGAGCTAGGATTTTCTGCTTTCTATTTTTAAAAAATATACTCGCAATTACAGAAAAATTTACTTTTTTCTGTTTTTTCAAAAAAAATGGTCAAAAATCAATTAAATTAATTTGTTAAATAAACAAATTTGTAAATAAACAAATGTTTTCGCAAATTGTCTTCCTTGCGACTACACCGGCGACTTGTAAAAAGATCTCGGTATGTGCTGAAGCTGCGCTCCACACAAGCACTTGACAAGGGGGCATACTTTAGCACAAGAATATTTGCAGGGCTCAGTCGTTTCAGATCATCTCCTGAATATTCAGCACCCGACAAGACACAGTTCGCTGCTCTCATTGCCTTTAATCCAGGATTCTTGCTAAATACTTGATCAATTTTGTCTTTAGCCTTCGCATTTGGGAGTTTCTCAGACGCAGAGTCCAGAATTTCCATCTGTTTTGCCAAGGACATTTTGGAAGACTCGAGGGTTTTTATTGCCGTTACCAGATTAAAATGACAGCTTACCATTTGGGTCAATTGGGTTGGTAATTCAGGCTGATTTTCAAGAATAGCTTTTAATTCAGCAATTGCTTTGTTTCCATATTCACCATCTAGGGTTTTTACAAAATCTGCCACTTTATTGAAGTGTTCCGCATGGTATTTGGCTACTTCCAGAACTGTATCCCAACGGGTTGTCACGGGTTCTGGGCGTAGAGGGAAGTTGTGTTTTTTCAATAAATAGCGCCCTACGTTTGGGCGCTTTTACCAGCACTTTTTAACACGGGAAACGTAAGAATTGACCATATCATGTCTGTCTCGCACACCCGGTGTAACCCGTGAATGACGCATGTTAAATGAATACAATTTTCCGCAAAAGTTGTAATAAAGTTTTTGATAGCTTTGACCATGTAAGCCGCTCCATCAGTTACAATAAGCTGAATCAAGTCGTATTTAATGTCCTTTCCATACAAGGTGTGCAATGCCTGAAGCAGCCCCTGCGTGAAGGTAACATTGTTGCACGCTTCTTGCAAAAATATTGTATCAATTAAATAGGGGTCGGACGATTCATTTCCATTTTCGGATAATACAACACTTAAAACTATTCGGTGGGCACAGTCTGTCGTTTCATCTAGTACCAAAAAGATGGGCTTTGATCCCAATTTTGATTGCAGGTTTTTCATTTTGTCCAAATAGATTTTGTCAGCATACGACTTGCGAATGGTCGATTCGTCTGGACATTGGAAATTTGTAAACTCCGATATAAAGCTTTTAAAAGCAGGATGGTTGAGGTTGTGTGAAGGAACATTGGCTTCAAGAAATGTTTCCACAGGTCTTTTTTTTGAAATACTGTTTTTGGACAGCGTTGGATAGTTGGCTGCTTGACTTTTTCGGCAGCAATTTTTTTGTGTTTTGCTCCCTGGGAATGCTCCTTATTAGAACTGGGTTTTTCCACCACGGTGCAGGAACAATATTTGCATCTCAGATGCTCCCCCTTCTTTTCCAAAAACAGCAATTCTCTCAGATATTAATCTTTTAAGTTGGATAATTTAGGCATTATCAGCAAATCCTGAAATATATAAATGCCACTTGGTAATAAAATATAAGTGAGATAATATGCAAATCTACTTGAGCAGACCAGTCTGACTGTCTGACGCGAAATTAAATGGTTGCCAATGCCGACTGACTCTCAAAAACAAACTATCAGAGGAACTCTCGTGTTCATGTTACGATATTGGGTTGGTTAAGTAAACAAAGAATTAATTTAAAGTAATATTTATTTTAGGGAAAACAGATTCCTAAAAATATGCTTTTTTTGCTTTATTTTATAAAATTCGTTTTTTTTTTTGCTTTTTCCGGGCTCTAGTGATTATTGCTTCCACTCATACCCCAATACATACAAACTCGCCTTCCAGAGAATCAGATTGAAACTTTCCCTATTACACAAATGCCTGTTTTTAACAAATGTTTTGGTAGTAAGACTAAACCTTTAACTCCAAGTGAAAAAGAATATATGCGACTCCAGTCTCTTCCCCCATACATCTTTTGTGTGGAAACTGAAAGTTCTAAACGTAAATTGAGTTTAACGTTATTTACCGTATATATTGGATCTCAATCTGAATCATATAGTTTTGTTTCAACCCGTACACTTATTATATGCCAAACTTACAAACATTTACTTATTAATTTTGCTGTTAGTGTGGCCTCTACAAATAAGAGCAGCAACATTCTTCTCATTAAATACTTGTAATAGAAAAACAATTCTATTTCTCTAACGAACTGGGAAAGAGAACAGATTGAGTCAGATTTGTTTCACGCATTGTAGAAGAGACACAAATATTGTTTACTTCACGTAACTTGATTGTGTTTGCACGAAGTTGGACTAAGATCAACCAGGAAAAATAGAAGGTGGAGTTCGAGGACTTTCACCATCTGAGAATTGACAGGTCAACGGCGGCAACATTCTTCAATATGGAGAGTAAACTCCTAAGTTGAATGACTCAATCAGTTAATTCAAAAAATTTCGAAGACTAATTTATTGTTTCAAAGATTTTAATGCGTTACTAATTTACTATATATTAAGTAAATACATGAATTCTTGTTTCATACCTATATTAAGTAAAAAATAAAAAGTATAAAATAAAAAGACGTAGCCAAAAGAGCCACAACACCCGTTGACAAACAATATTAGCCTACATTGGATCAGTCTTTTCCTGTTTGAAGCATTTTTAACAATTACATTCTAGTATAAATATTGATGTATTTGCACCACACAAGTTCACAACAAAAATTGTTCATAACTTATAACTAGGGCAATTTTCATTTTAACCTAAAAAATTTAGATTTTAACTTTACCGTATTTTAACCTAACGAAATCACAGTTGTACAGGGTTGTACAAAGATTATAAAAATTGATATAAAAATTTATTATAAAACTGGTTATAAAACTGATTACAAAACTGGTAATAAAAATAGATATAAAATCAGTAAAGCTCGGTCGCTAATTATTATACACAAAATGCTCTTTCAACTGACGACGAGGTCGACTGGCAACTCATTAATGAAAGATACTTTGACGGCGAGTTGACGATGTGACAGATATCGCTTTGAAGCAAACGCTTCCGAATTTACGGCTTAATATTGCACGTGTCGTCAAAGAATTCCAAGGAAAGAACTTTTTCGTGAGCGTCCAAATTTTGACGTCAGAAGCCTCCATTTCCTGAATAATATCGAGGAGTTGCTTATACTTGGCTATATCGACTAAGTCACTCGTCCAAGATTTACTAATCACCGCATTTTTTAGCCGAAATTAAAATTTTAACCGTATTTTAACCTAATAACTTCGTTTGTAAGCCTAATATGAGACCTTAAACATCATTTTCGAGATTTTATTTGAAAAGTGACCATTAGAAAATTTTTTAACTTTATTAACTTTTACTTGCCCTACTTATAACTATATAATTGGTCTCCAAATTTTAACAACTGTAATGGAAAAACACCAAAAAGCTTAGCGCCTCTTTATTGATAATTAATTCAGTACATTAATGCCTCAATGATTGAGTACAGGTATTCTATTATAAATCGCAAGCAAATTCTGAAAATCTCTGTATTCAATAGTGAGTTTTAGTTATTTTAATCTAAAGTAAACTAAATGCCTTGATGATATGAGGATAACCAAGCATGCTTCCTTTGAATATATCTGTGCCAGCAAAGTCCCCTTTGTCTCCGATATCTCAAATGTCGATGCATCAGATATGGAGTTATTACACCCCATGCAGACATATCAAAAATTCTCCTCCACTGATGAAAATCACCCAAACCATGTATCCAGAATTGGAAGAAAGCAATTTTCGAAAATGTAATGATGTCATTGTATTGCATCTTGTATAATAGAATTCAAGCACTGAAGTTCTTCCTTAAACCCTCTTCAATGCAAATACTAGTCATGTTTTGCCTATGTTGCCTTCAACACCAACTATGTCTTCATCTTTATCACAACCCATTCCACAAGCACAAGTGCAACAACAAAGTTGATTGATAGAATAATGCATGCATTAGTTTATTTTTAATATTGCATTTATTAAATCAGTTAGTAGTTTTCCTTTATTAATTAAAATAGATACAACCGCATATAACTAATTGTCAAAATATTATTTTTAATTATTAAAATCAGATAAAATACTTACGAAATACATGATTGATATTTCAATAATTATAATTCCAATAATTATGCTTCATAATTTGGATTTGTGTTTTCTGGCAACGATTTTTTCGCTTTCCTTTCTTGATTAAGTATTTTTTCAACTTCTTTCCTTAAAAGCTCATGTGGATATCCGTTTTTCTATGAATGGCAACTATTTCATTTATTGCTGTTGTTAAGTTTTTATAGAATTCATTTTATGTTAAGAATTACAGTATCTTGTTTTTCTATAAATGCTTAAGTTTTTCCAAAAGAAATTCAAATGTTTCTATGTCCATTCAAAGAAATCTCTGAAATGAATGGGCCTCCTCCAATTGAAATTCATTATCTATCATAGCCGGCATGCCTCTTTGTGGTCTTCTTTTTATGCAGGATTTTGTCAATACTTTGCGTTTTGCCTAGATTTCCTCACTGGTGTATTGTTATGGACTGCATGATTGTATTGGCCAGTTTCGCAACACAAAAGTCTTCTTCAGTGTCAGTTATTGTAGATACTACTAGTGTTATTAAGTAAACATTAATTAAACAAATTCAATAACAAAGAAATTTGTAAGATGTTATGACACTATAAAGTGGTGTTTTCGTAATTGTGGTTAATTTGTGAATCAAAATTTTAGTTTCATTCCTTGTTTAAAATATTACATTAACACTAGGTCAAATGGTTCGCATTAAATTTTCTAGTGCTGGGTGGATTTTCTGGAAGACACACTATAATAACCAGGTTTTCGAGTGAGGGATCCATTTTTCAAATGAATGAATTCTTATATTTGATTCAATGTGATTATAACAAGTCACCAGCATGGAATTCTGCTTATAAAAGCAGTGCAAAGGTTCAACTAGAAAACTCAGTGGCGAAACTGTTTAAATCCGAAAAAATATTTTTTTATATTATGTTCCTTATTTCCTCATGGATGATATTGATCTCATCTCTTCTTACTGACTTGCTCTTTATTATCCTTGGGTATTTTCCCCATACTTCATGTGTTATTTTAGGTTGGAGTCAATCCTGACGATACTCAAATAGTTTCTATTCCTATGGTTGTTACATTCCCAACCGATGGAAGCAGTGAGTTTTTAGATATTTCGAAAATAGGCTGCGGTTCAAGACATTCTATTGCTCTTGGAAAAAATGGCAGAGTTTATTCCTGGGGTTGGAATAAGTACGGACAATTATGTAGAAATGTCAGTGGTGATTTTGACTACATTCCAGCCAAAAGTGCGCACAACAACGTCATAGATATTTCAGTTGGTCCCTGGACAACACTAATTTTTTAATATACATTTTTTATATCGTCAATTGCTAGATTATTTAATTTATTGTTGTATTTTGGAAGTGTCTGCTCACAATCAAAAAAAAATATTAAATATCTGTGCAAATTTGAACATTTACTAAATAATTCCATCAAAAATCTAAAAATTTGAAACTAGAATATCAAAATCAAGTTATTTAAAATTCATTGAGACCATTTTTATAAACTCCTTTCAAAACAAAAGACGATTACATTCACAAATTGAAATTACAATTATATATATATATATATATATATATATATAAATAGAATATCTATTGTTAAATGATGGTTTCTTTTAATATTTCTTACCGCAATCTTATTAAAGAAGAGTTGAAACAGATGGTATATTTGATAAGAATGACATTTCTTTGAAATGATGATTTGTATTTTTATTTTTTAAACATGTTGGATAAAATTAATTTTGTAAATTTGTTGATATTTGCAATCATAGAACAAAGTCAATTAATTTTCTGCTACCAAATCAAACGCTTATGTTCTTAATTCTTTGTAATTGGCAATCACTTAAAAACTACAAAAGAATTATTAAATGAATAAAATAATTCTTGAACTGAACCTAAGTGTAGGCAATGTATAATAAACAAACTACTATTAAAAACCAGCATAAGTTACTGTTATAAAAATTGTCAAAATGCATAAAGCACAAAATTTTCAACGGATTTAATCAAAAAACATTTATTGATCAAAAGACCAATTCTAAAAAGTACCGTAAACCGGGGTGACTAAGACCACGTTTTGAGACACATCATGTAACAATGTTTTGAAATGCAAACATTGTCT
>CABFPE010000315.1:613520-624652 GCA_900660155.1 Hofstenia miamia
TCAGTCAAATTGCAAGTCTTCTTCATTGCCAAAATTAGATGTCATTGTTTTACTTGCAGCATAATACAACATAATTACTGAAATCTGAATTAGATAATGTAAGGAATGCTCAGCTTAAGTTCATCATGAATTGCTTACCACAGTTTTTGCACAATTGAAGAACTTTATTTGAAAAAAATATTTCAGCTTGGGATCAATATAGGGATTAAATATGATAGCACTATTGTTGATGTTGTTTGGTTTGGTAAGAAAATTGTAACAGAATGCAAATGCAAAGGCATTTTTGTTAGCCTCACTTATGTAGAGGAGTGCAAATGGAAAAGCACTTTATACCAATAATAAATATTACCGTAAACCGGGGTGACTAAGACCACGTTTTGAGACACATCATGTAACAATGTTTTGAAATGCAAACATTGTCTAATTTTTTTTGTTTCATATTAGGGGGAAGGGTGCATTCTACCAAATCAGTGAGTGTTTTGTACAACTGGACTCATTTTTTAAGAATTGGGAGGCTTTTAGGGGCGTGGTCTTAGTCACCCCGGTATGGGGTGACTAAATACCACACTATATAACACTACTAAAAATTAGCCTGGGCTTAGTAAACCCTATACTGGGGTGACTAAAACCACATTTTTTATGCTCTCAACTCTCATGCACAATTACTGGTACATATATTTTGTTATTTACCATATATGCAGGAGTTCCCAGTGACGTAACAAGCTGTAAATTACCCATGCAAAGCGATTTAGATGATCAATGAACACCTCTGACACAGAAGAGTTCACAGTGTCAGTCTCAGCAGCAGCTTCCTCTGCACTTCTAGGTAGGCGGTTGAGGACTCGAGATGGGTCCAAAGGGTGAATTCCACACTTGCGGAAGCCGGCTATGAGATTTTCTCTTTGATGATCACCAACACTTTCTCTACCAACTCCGGCACGTTTTTTTGAAATGTTTTGGCACATTCGGTTTGTGATTTGTTGTTTGTGACGGCGCATAAACCCTGATGCCCAGTCCTCTCCTGGAAGGTTATCGTTGAATTTCGACACATCAACACCATCCTTATCAAGGAGGCGTTTGACGCACATCCTTAAATCCATCATGTCAAAGGGAAAGCCCCACTCAGACACTTTCAGAAGATGATCGACGATAGCTTGCTCCTGGAGAGCTGACAGGACGGTCTGCCCACCTGGCGGTAGAAATTGTTGCTCGCCGATCTTCATTTTTTTGAAATTTCTCAGTTTAGTGCGGCTGATGTTGTGCTTTTCGCATGCTGCTCTTTCACTGAGCCCGTTTTGAATGTCAGCGAATGCTTTCCGCACTTCATCCTGTCCCACGGTGTACTTTCTTGCTCCTGCCTTTGGTTTGTACGTTCTCGGCATGGCGAAAGGTGCTGGTACCGTACTGGAAGAAAAGAAGACAAAACAAAAAAAAGTTAGCCGGTGTTTTAAATTTAAAAACTTGTTGGCTAAGTGGTTAAAGCGTTAGACTTGAGATTCTGAGGTACAATTCCCACCCTCAGCGCTGTGCGTTTTATCTCTGGGACGGATAATTTACACACATTTTCCTCAGCCCACTCATCTGTAAAACCATAGACATAGAATTGTGATTGAGATTGATAGTAGGAAAGGTAAGCCTGTTACACATCTTGAAATGAACAGTTTTAACTTATTTCAGCCATATTATTGGGTGGTCTTAGTCACCCCGGTTTGGTCTCTTCAGGCCGGGGTGACTAAGACCACCCCCCTTATGTGGTCAATTAAAAAAAATTAATTATAATAATTATTTCCCCATCTATTTTAATATCTTAGGTAATATATAGTATTAAATGATTACAATAAACACACAAAAAAGCTGTCATACTCACAAAAGTTTGTCAAGCAAATCACTCAGTAAATCTTCACAGCTTGGGGTCAGTCATTAAACTCAAGTGTAGTACTGCAGAGAATGTTTCTGCTGGACAGTTTTGTGCTAAAATTATTGTCAATAAACATATAAAAAAAAATTAAAGGCAAAACAGCTGTAAAATTAATAATAAGTACCATTTGTAGCACTCACCATTGTTATAATTTTGTTTCTGGAAAGTGGTCTTAGTCACCCCGGGTGGTTTTAGTCACCCCGGTTTACGGTACATAGTAGCAATTAAACTGATTTATCCCTAAGTTAACAAATGGTAACGCTAACATAGTTGACCAAAACTTACATGTTCAACATAACCCCATAAATATTGTAATTTCTTAAGTGAAAGTTATCGACTTTGGGAATCATTCTAGAGGTATCCCAAAAATCAATGTGATCAAAAGGATTTCCTCTCTGTGATATTAAGATGCATTTTAATACACATTAGTGAACCAATAATCTCTGCATCATCCAAGCTTGACACATCTGAGTTAGTGCTAAGATGAACTAGACGCTTTTTGTATTTGCTTTGTGCTAAGTAAAATTCCATGTGGATTCTCTGATTGAGGAGGATTACCAAACACTAAGAAAAAATCGATAACCTGCAGAGAAAAGCTGTAAGTCAAATGTATACAATCAGTTCTTAGAAATTGGTTGCTATTTTTCTAACCGAATAATAAATCAGTGGCGCCTCGTAGATAGCGTAACATGGTGAGGGAAACAATGAACTTTGGTGCTAAGAATTAAAATCAATGATGAAGATATTACACCTGTAGGGAGGACTATATTGGTTATAGTAGCAAACAACTAAGCAGAATAATGAAAGAACACGAAACTAAGTCAACAATATCAGAACACCTAAGAAAATGTGGATTAAATCATGACATCAAAATTTTAAGATCTCCCACCCCCCAAAAATTTAAAAGTAATCAAAAATACATGTATATACATAAGATCAATGCAACCAAGTCGTAACACCAATAATGATTACATATATCAGCATAAAATACCTCTAATCAACTTTAATTGCATAATAATATCTTTTAATTAATGCATATTTAGAGGGGAAATTTTGTAAATTACGATGCTCAAGTAGAGTGAAATATATCTCTTAATATTACTTTTCAAAAATTTTAATTAGTTCTTCACGCATATTTAAAATACTACTGTAATTTGAATAACTAATTGCTAATAAATAGAGAATTTGAAGAATGCAATTCTTAGTAATTTGTTCAAAGGGGCCATTAATGCATGTAAAATAAATTCTAGTTCTTCGAAATGACATTTGCACCTTAATCCCAGTTTATTTGAATAAAACCACCACCAAGTTTAATGAAATTATGAAATGACTCCCACATTATAATTGCATAAAAGTCCTATAATAAAAATAAAAAATTTATCAAAACTTTTACAATCAATCCAAAAAGAACGAGTTCCCCTGGGAGATAAAATGCATTATGAACTTAAAACAATTTCCAATATTAAGGAATTAAATTTAAAATTTAAGTTCATGGCTGGAATGTCTTGGATGAGCTACAAATTAAATATTAGCAGTTATACTACAATAAGATAATATTAATAAAAACATTACACTAAATGAGATATATTTCGCTCAACTTTAGCATCGTCAATTTACAAAATTTTCCCTCTAAATATGCATTATTTAATTAAAAGATATTATTATGTAATTTAACGTTGATTAGAGGTAATTTGTGCCGATATATGTAATCATCTTTTGTGTTAGGACTTGGTTGCACTGATCTTATGTACATACTTTCGATTAATTTTATATTTTAGGGATAGTTGATCTTAAAATTCTGATGTCATAATCTAATCCACATTTTCTTAAGTGTTCTGATATTGTTGACTTAGTTTCGTGTTTTTTATTCTTCTGCTTAGTCGTCTGCTATTATATCCAATATAGTCCTCACCACATAGTATGCCTACATATGTAGCCTACATGTACGCTTGTATATTAACAGGGTATTTATGCGTTTCTACGATAAGAATTTTAATGCAGTATTACTCTCAGAAACATGCGCACGCAATATGAATTACTGGTCTTTATAAGTTTTACATGTTGTGGTAGGTCCCCAGGTACAATGGTACATTCATAAGTTGAACAATGTTTAGGATCTTATTTGATAATAATGCCATAAACGCCATTTGGAGTCATGTCAGATATCTATGCCCATTAATCGATGTATATGAAAATTGGTCTTAACATACCTCTAGTAACGTATAAATGTGGAAAAATATTTTTTTATTCACTTAAAACTAAATCGGTAGTGAAAGGGTTAAAAAGCAATTAGGTGCTTCAAATTGACGGTATTCGACTAACAGATACAGATTGTAAAATTGGTATCCAACCAACAATCTTGAACAATAATGTCTCTCAACATTCTCAAATTGAACAACGTGAGACAGACCATTTTCAACTTTCCACAAGAACATCTAATTAATTTAAAGTATGTTGCTATCCAAGGTATACATTATGTACACCTTGGTGCTACCTAGCCAAACATTAAACTCTACCGGCAACCCCCGACATTTTCACGATCATTAGGATGAAACAAATACCTGGCCATAAAAAGAACTACAGCAACAAAAGAAATTCTGATAAAAAGACTGTATGTGCCAGTAGCAGTGCTGTGAAAAACGTGTGACGATTATGGTTTGCCTTACTCTTTTGTCACAAGAGAAACACTCAATATGGCTACGGTTGATTATGTGATTGGTCCCTCGTGATCTGTCGCATTTTGTTAGAATCGAACGTCTAACCCAGAGAGTGACATCGAGTACCCGATAAACCCGATCCGATTTCGGGTCGGGTATTAAATTGTCGGGTCGGGTTCGGGTATAAAGATTAGATTGATTATTAAAATTTTTTTAATGTTAATCACAGCTTGATTTAAGAAAGATCCAAGACGTTATATAATACGAATGAATTGCTTTTTCTACGTTTGAAAATGATGTATGTTAATGATCATTTGATTAAAAAAGATCCACAACGTGAAATCAAATTCAAGGTTTTGGGTCGGGTGGGTTTCGGTCATTAAAATTTCTGATCATGTCGGGTTCGAGTAGTAAATATTACAATCCGGTTGGGTTTGAGTCTGTTTACCCCATATTGTCATTGTAAAGTCTAACCACCCTAGATAACTGGCGATGTGACGTGAGTTTGTAACTGGTCTTGCTAACAATCACATAGTCAGCCTTTGCCTAACATGCTTCCGCTGTTCATGTTGAAATACTTCACCTTCATTGTCGTGCAGATTGTACTGACTGGGCTATTTAGTGCTTCAAATGCTTTTCTTAATAATGCAGTTTTGAGTAAGAAGGGCTAAGAAATATAATGAAATCTTTCACAAAATAAATTCATCTATTGCTACATGTAGTTGCACTTGAACATTCGGATATATATATATATATATATATATACTGCAATTTGCAATGCACACAATAATATGACATTCTTGAAGCTATAATTAATATAATATATATTTAAATATTAATATGATAAATTCAACTAGTTAAAGAAAATACAAGGAAAATTCCTTTATTAATACAATTTTCCAAAAATGAAATAGTTATTTGTGTTATTATAAAGTGGCAAGAAACGCTTTTTTAATTACTTCTTTAATAATCCTAGTTAAAGACGTTTTAAAATTAGGCTTAAAAATTCAGACAAAGCTCTCTATTTAGATATACCGCTGATATCTGAAACTTGGGGTGCAATTATAAACAATGTAATATTATATCATCAATTGAAAATTATATAATTATATTTTAACTATTGTTTGCAAGCTATATAATTGCCCAACAAAGAGTATATGCAAATATGAATGAAAATATTTTACCACAAATTTAAATCCACGTTAAACTCATACTATAATGAAATTTTTATAACTTTTTCATTTTGCTTATTGCTCATATTTTACCCCATCGCTCGCGCAAGTTAAGGCACACCCTGTTGGTAACGTAAATACGATTATGCAAATATCTATTTTTTCTGAAAATACTAGTTTGTGTTTGCATTCCTTCCAACTACAATCATATGATCTCAAAAAATTTCAAAGATCAAGAAAAAGATTACAGTCCTGAAATTTTTTCGAAACTCAGATTTTAGGAAGACATAGATCTTGTTGACTGTGAATTACAAACAGTAAAACAAGCTCTTCTTCAAATTTGTGTATGAAGGTCTGAAAAAACCTACACTATACTATGAAAAAGTTTTAAGTTCTTCAGAAAATTGTAGGCTCTATGAATCTGTTTTTAAATTACCACCTTATTTGATACTATTATCTTTCTCATTATAAGTAATATTAATAGTTCATTATAATATTTTGGGTAATTTTTATTCATTTTAATATTGTCCTTAAACGTCATACTATGCCTGCCTAGTCATTACCAAGGGCGTAGCCAGGATTTCCGTCTAGGGGGCGGAATGCCATAATTGGGGTTTACTGAAAAGCTTAAAGGCTAAGGTGGGCCTATGTGTCATAAATGAAAACTATTTATTTATATATATATATATATATATAATAGAATGGCAAGACTGTCACCTGATCTCAAATTAACTTACTAAGGCTGAGTAGGATTATTCAATTCATTTTCCGCTATCTTTAAAAAAAGATGATATTTTTTTGCCGTTTTTCTCTCAAATCACTCCTTGTTTATAAATTTTCTTAAATTAAGTGAAAATTATTGTGTGCAGCTTTTCAAAATTAACAATAAATTATAATTTTTGAAGATTCAGAATAGCAAGAGTGTAAGCTATGGATCATAGCAAGTGCATGTTTTGAGTAAATCCATAGCAAGCAAAATAATAGATGCTACTAACTTACCTACTATAAACAATGTTTTCACATTAATAACTCAATTTAATAGACTAGTATCTTTTGGTATTTAGTGATTCCAATCGGTTTCTATTACATTGAAATATTGTTCTATATTGTACTATGAAATCCTTCACAGCAATGCATCAAGAAAAAGAATGAAAATAAAAATACAAATAGTCGATTTTTTACAAGAATTAAAATAGATTAAAAATCAAGAAATATGTATTTGAAATATGGTTTTTTACAGAGTCAAGAAATTGGTAAAGTTAGAAAGAATTTTATGTCCAAACTACTTACAGAAATTAAATCAGCATGGAATAAACAAGATATGCCAATGCAAAGTCGATATTCTATAAGGCTAAATATGATTCCTGCTTTTCTATTTTTTATCACTAAAGAGTTAATGGAATTCTAATGAAAACAAACAATCGAATGGAATTGCTATCCAAATGTTAGACGGCTTTTTAGGCTTTTCAGTACCCTGGTGTACAACGATTTGCCAAAGCCCAGTACACATAGAACTGTCGTAATGACGTCGCTGAACGACATAATAACGGCACTAAAACGACATTACAAAACAACGTCTTTTCACAATAAAACGACAAACTATCAATAAAAATGCAGTTTTTAAAAAATTTATCTTCAAATTGTCATAATACTAAAATTTTCCTATTTTTAAATATTTTTTGCTAGACGGAATTATACACCGCCACTAATCCGCACTATAAACGCCACTCAAACAATTCAACGCCTATTAAACGCCAATATACCACAAAAACGATGTCGTTACAACAGTTCTATGTTTACATGGGAGGCAACAATGTTATGGCTGTGGACCTACTCAAACCTGAAGCTCTGCAAAGTCTACATTAAAGCGGTGCTATAATTTTGAGATGTACTCTAAGGTCTCGAATCATCGGAACCCTTCCAAACTTGATTTGGCTTTAAAATGGCTAACCCTCTTTCCCGATAATTTGGATACCCATTTTTTGATTTGCAGATTTTCTTTTTTAAAAAAGCTGTTATATTTAATATAAAAATAATTGTTTAGTTACATCTAAAAATTGCAGTGCAATATTAGTCGTATTGTACAAATGTGAACATTAAATTTGGATAATTAAAAAAAGAGACCACGAACCCCGATAATTTAGACAACCTCGTTTTAAATATGCAAAAATTATTAGAAATTGCTGATTCCCCCTGGATAATTAGGAACCTCAGATTATTATCAAAACAATCAATTCTTGACAATATCTGTTTACAATTTCAAGTATATAACGAACAGAGATGGAAATGGCCTGGGTTGTCCGTGGATTCGGTTGGGCCGAAATTCCATGGGCCAAAATGGGCTTAATATTTCTGAGCTAAAATGTAAATACATATTTTCTTTCTTAATATATCTTTTATCAATGTCGTCATGTTTTGATTAATTATATAAAAATTAATGGCTTATTGTTGTTATAACTGATAAATAAAATGAGTTTCCCACGACATTGTTTGCATATTTTTCTAAAAAACTATAGAAATTTGAGCATTTTACTCACATAAGTTACAAGAACAATTCTTTGGCAATTGCATATTTTTGAAGCTTTAAAACTACGTGAAAGTGAAATTTTATCATAAATGACACCATGATGGCATGTGATGCAGATTCCACTGAACCACTATAGACTCATAGGCGCGTTGAAATTGAAAATCGTATGAATTTTTGCAAATCTTTCAAATAATGTCTCTAGTTTTAAGCGAACTGGAATTTCTCTTGTAGAATCTCAAGATGAACTTGAGGAATACTAACAATATTATTGGCATGTTGTCATATTTGTCTTCCTTGGAGCAGGAGTTCCCTACTCTAGCAATTGTAACTAGGCAGTTGTGTTCGTCTCAAGTATTCGCGGCCCAATCGGAAAGAAACAACAGCAGTGCTGGACTGACGGCATCAGATAGACGCGTCCAACTGATCAATCACAAACCGGCAGTATCGAATTTGTAAATAGCTGTGAAAAATATATATTAATGCTGTTCTTTAATTTTACAGTGGTAGTCATTAATATTTCCCATTATTATATGCATAAGCAAGTGCCAATGCTTTGGCCATTGCTGAAAAACTAAAAAATCTAAATGCTTCTGACAAAGTAATACATATACATGAAGGTAAACTAATATAGAATTACTTGGAAGCCCTTCTTCGAATAATATCATGTTCATATGTTTCCAGTTTATATTTCTGAATGATGATGTCGATGTAGAATAGAGAAATGAATCATTCTCATGGAAACCTACTTTAGATGGAACTTATCCATAATCCACTTTTCAGGTAAAATGGAATCCAGTCTTATTTGTAAAATGCTCTAAATTTTATTTTTTAAAAATGGGGTCAAAATAAGATAAAGATTTGAATTTGATAGCCTGGGTTGGGCTGAGTCTACAAACAATAGGCCTTGGTGAAAAATTTTTCAAAGTACTCAGCCCATTTCTATCTCTAGTAACAAACATCTTTGAATCTCGATCTTAATGTAAAATATATCATACTAAAGTATAAAATTATATTCATATGCCAACGATATTAAATCAAATACAAATTGTGATACAATTCAATATGTCGATGATGTACCATATTTTACTCTAATAAAAATGTCGATGTTGCAATTCGTACTGAGGAAGAAAACTGCGAAATGATAAACGATACTTTGCAAAGCACAGATTTAATGTAAATGTTCGTGAAACTAATTTTTGCATAGTTAGATCTAAGGGAATGCAGCTTCTGTCTCATGATGGTACTACTATTAAGCCCACTGAAAATTTTAATTATATATTTGAAAACGAATTGCAAGCTTATTTTTAACAAGCATTGTGATTTCATTGTTAGAACAAATTTGTCAAATAACGTCATTTGCAATATTTTTTAACAATTAGTTCTATTCAAAACTGAAAAATGTGATTTTTGAAAGACTAATATGTATCAATATGAAAATACTTTAAGTTTAAATGATTTGTTTGCATGAAAAACACGCTTATTTATGAGAAAATAAGGCTTCAATTAATTATTTTTTGAATTTTCCTTTATGGGATAGCAAACGGTTTTTTCTATTTTGAACTTTTTTGTTGTGCCTAATTTTGTGGCAACAAAATTTTCTTAATATTTAGGGTAGAAGTTTGAAATAATTTTGATATATATATATATATATATATATATATATATATATTTATTTATACATTAAAACTTTAACGACTTCTTTAAGGCATTGTTATATTATACAACAATTCTTATAAGTTATAAAATGTTTAAATAATTTATTATTTTATCTCTGCTGTACACAAAATAATAAATTATTCATTCCCAAATGAGGAGTAAGCTTTTTACCAAATCTAAATGAATATTTATAAATGTCATATTCCTTCCCCCAATTCCCAATTTTAAATGATTATGCATAAATGTTGTCAAGGCCAATCTTCTGGCATTTCTTCGCTGCTAAGGCGTTTGCTTCCTCAAGGCACTCTTCAATTTCTTTTCCAAGTAATCTGTTATAAATGAATGAAGCATTAAATGTGTCCCCAGCTGCAAGAGTATCAAGAACTTTGATTTTCTTTGCTTCTACCTAAACTTTATTTGTAAGAAAAATTGATTGTAATGATAATTTTAAAAACTTTCCAAATCAGTTTTACATACAAATATATGCATGCTTTTTGCATTATTATATGTGACAGCACAGCCTACTAATAATTAGTAGGCTGTGGTGACAGACATGTGTATAGATTTTGAAAAGACTAAGGAACTTTTTTCCTCAAATAAAAAAATGTGTTATATTTATTCTAGATATTTTTATTTCTGTTACATTTCATACTAAAATGCACTGTTGAAAAGGAAATATATTATACTCCGGTAATACAAGGTTTGATGGCAATAATTAGATACGGTTGTTTATCATTTGCTTGGAAACGTCAATGGAATGACGACCGAACTTGAAGGATCATTATTGTTTCTTCTGCAAAAATGTGGAATGTCTTTCAGAAATAAGCGTGCTTGAATAAAACTTAGTTCAAAAACACATATGTTTTCAAAAAGTATACTAATATCTCAGATAAACCTGACGCCCTCATACAACAACTAAGCCTTCGCAAATTTCCAAAAGCAATGCAATTTATCCCATTCGTATAGTCAGCTTCGACAAATAACGAGCGGTATAACTAATTACAACATAGAGTCATATAAAAATGGAATAAATCACATTTTCCATTTTTGTTATTAATATTTTAGTTTCAAAAACTTCAAATATTTTGTGGAATCCACAAAAATATATTACAAGTGAAACAGCAAATTCTAGCATTTTGTGGAATCCACAAAAATAGACAATCGAAATAAAATTCCCTTCCGAAGTTTTGTGGAATCCACAA
>CABFPE010000315.1:637602-658994 GCA_900660155.1 Hofstenia miamia
AGATTATACAAAGTAAATCCCTATGATTATGTGTGCTTAACTAATTCAAGAGAATCAAGAAAAAATTCAAGAAACTTATTTACCATACGTAAATGTAAAAAGATTAGTTCACATAATAATTTTTGGGATCGAGTAATCTACATGGCCAATTACATAATAATCAATACTTCTGTTGATATTTTCGATAAACCTTATGCATTTAAAAACCAACTTATCAGATTCATGGAATTTCATGTTAAGGAGTATTTCACCACTGATAATGTTTGCTCCTGGTTTTTATCTTGTTTCTGCAATAATTGCAGAATAATAAGAACTTTTTATAAATAACTTATTTTTGTTAAATTTATAGATCGTTATATTAATAGCGAATAGAAGACATTTAGTAGTAGTAGTATATATATATAATTGCTCCTTTTATGAAAATTAGCAGCATTGCTATTTACAAGCAAGACAAAGCACCCTGTCACACTGCAAGAAAAGAATATTTTAGTCGAGAAGGATTGCACTTCTGGATTGATCTGTTAGCTGCCCAGACTTCAACACAATTGAAAAGTGTGGAGAATACTAAAACTAAGGATTCAGAACATACAATCAAATAACTTAGGAAAAGTGAAGAACACCATTAGAGATGTCTAGTATCGACAGGCAACGACAGAATAATATGAAAGAGTAGTCAGTTCCATGCGTTGGAGGATAACCACAACAATGAAAAACTAAGAGTACTCACAAAGTTCTGAAGATCTTTGTCATTTAAATGTTCGAAGGAAAGAATCTTGCTCAAAATAGATCTCATATTAATAACTAGAAAAAAATTGTCTGCTATGCGATTTTATATCAATAACCTACCGAGAACCACTAAAACGAAATAGAAGTTCGGAAGAGTGTCTAGGAAGTATATAGTGCTAAGTATTTAACGTGTTTAATCTATGCATATCTATACGATAAATGGAAATTTTAGCTTATTATTAAACTTTAGCCTGCTACTGTATATATATATATATATATGTTACTGCAAGATTGTGTAATCCCTAAAATTTCAGAGAATTTGTGAAATTTCTATTTCACTTAAAAACTTCATAAAACAACTAAGTTTGAGGATTAGAATTTTTCCAATAAATACATGAAGGATCTACGTATTTCAATGTTTTCATGAAGCGAGGTAAGTGAAATATCAATTTCACAAATTCATGAATCTTAGCGATTAACGAAATTACTAATTACACAATCTTACTGTAACATATGCATATATATATATATATATATATATATATATATATATATTACTTGAAGTGGGGTGCCATTTTTCAACTCACAACTCACACACTACACACTACTCAATAAGCTTACCTCACAAATCCAAAACATAATTTTTAACAAAATAATCAAACATTTCAGCACAAAACCAAAGCATTTGTAGACACCTTATTTTACGTGTATTTTACTATGTATGAATTTGCCTATAATTTCAATATTTCGCAACTTAATCCCTATCTTGAACATAAACATATTGAGTCACCGTATTTTTAAAAGTTAGTAATTTGATATGAATATCACAATTTTTAAAAGTTCCAAGACGTTTGCTGATTTATTGTGAATCATTGAATAATATAGTCGGCTGAATCTTTCTTCGAAGTTTGGATAAAATCGAACCACATTCTAGAACAATAAAATTTATAAAACACACTTTTAGCAATGTAATATAATATTTTTAAAAACAGTAATTTGTAGGAAATTTCCTCATTGTAATAAGTTTCATGCAATAATTATTTTAATGTCAACTGGTCAAAATGAAATCAATTCATTTCATTGTCAAAAGTTATTACAATGAAACAAATCTTGACCACTTATAGCCTATGCATTATAAGCATTGTTGAGGATGCCTAGCAAACATATTTGCCTCACAAATCCTCCACAAGTATCCCCACAAGCAAAAATGTCACTATACACTACACTGCGAATAAAATTATTTTCATGCTGTTAAAGAAACAATGGATCACCCATACTAGTATACTCCTTTGCAAAGAAATAAATGCTATATGCAAAAAACAATTGTGAGTAAATTTATTGTATGCTTTGAAAAAACTAATTATCTAAGTTTTCGTTTCTCAGTATTTCAAGAAATTGTTGAAGCTGTTAACAAAACAATGGAAAAAGACAGTGTGCAAACTAATAGGAGGTATAGCGCACCCACTGATCTTAAGAGATACGAACATTCTTAAAACATTTGTAGAAAAATCTTTACTAACATCTCAAATACAATCCATATCATGTCCGATGTATAAAAGAACTGAAAGGTAAAAGAATGGAAAGTGAATACGTTAATGATAGTCGAATAAACATAGGCATACTCAGGCCATCAATATAGAAAGTTGCAAGGAAGAAATAAATAACTGAAAGTTCGAATACTAGATGCCAAAGAATTCAATAGGCTGTTTTGGTATACAAGGAGGAAATTTCAGAACTTGAATTTTCTAAAATAATAACAATGTTACCCTTGCATTCTGAAATAGTTCAGAATTTATAATTTATGGTAATCAACAAAATTATGTTTACAAACAAAAATGTAAGATAATCATTGAATTAGGGAAGTCAAGAAAAGTACAGGAAATTAACTAAAACTAATACATGGAAACTCAAATCAAAACTATTCCGACGAAACATTTTGTACTATTCTATTCTTGACATTTATTAAAAAATCTCTTTTGTTTAACTAACTTGAACACATCTGAGAATTTGAAACAAGTCAATATTTTGGCAAACTTGCGGTCACTAATTCACACTTAACCATTAGAGTAACAGCGATGCGAACGATCGGACAAAATAAAGATACATTGAACCATTGAATATGAAAAATTTTAACAATGTTGATGAATTCTGTTCGAGAGGCAATAACATATTGTGAATATTATAATATAAACTAAGTATGTTCATCGTCCAGCCAAACTAACTTGGTGCCATGCGTGAAAATGTTTCCTCGTCCGCTTCTCATTTGCACACAGCACTTGTTTCAATTACTGTCGAATGCTAGTGACCGCTTTGATAAAACTACTATACATAGATTATGAAACTATTATGTTAAGTAGAGTCAAGCCTTTATGTAAAATTGGCCATATTTTAATTAAAACAAGATAGAAATGACCCTATTGCAAAGTAAAGCGGACGTTACTCTTAAGTTAAATGCACTATGTGCACCATCTGCTCCCGCGCGAGATTATTGCAAGATAATTGCTCTCGGAGCGTATGCCGGGTCATGAGTTCATCGTATAACATGGCAAAGAGAACTTAACTTAGTTCATTTGCCCCGGGACAAAGCCCATTGTGTAACATCCGCTTAATTCTATTTAATCCTGCTTGTTCCGAATAAATTATCAAAAGTCTACACGTTTGAATCAGGATATTAAATTGTCACAACTTATAGCGTAATGACTTATTGAAAGAGCAATATTATTCAAAACACGCGTGAGATTTGGTCCAAAATAAATGCATGTCGTCACGTCATTTTATGTACACAAATTAACTCAAAATCATAGCAAAACGAATGCCTACGACATATATTAACAAGCAAGAGTGAGCAATACCATGAAATTTCATAGTTATCACCACGTATTTAGATCCTAAGCGATAAACACAGTTTCCATAAAGGTTAAGAAAAATCATATATCGAATATAAATTTCCAGCCTTCGGCAATTACCTCGAAAATAATTTTGTGACATTTATGTAAAGAAGTATATAATGTATACTCACTTAGCTGAAACCAAACATATACCATTGTTAAATATGATCATTAAATGAAAAAATTTTACGTCACAATATATTAAAGTAGATGAAAGTTTCATCATGAAACACACATTCTCAATTTTTTACTTAAATTTTCTGAATCGGGTATGAGGGACAGTAAAACGCCCAAAATCACCAAAAACTGTCATATAAATACTCCATTAGACATAGGGCTGGCCGCGATTAACCGCTTAACCGGCTAAGCATCCTTTAATCGGAAAAAATTACGGGTTATCCGCAGCCTCCTCATAATTAATTAACTATGTGAATGTTTTGGAGTAATATGACACTTGAGAAGGAATGAAAGAAGCATGCCGCATATCTTGCGACCATTATTGTAGATCATGAGAATCTTTTTCGGAGGCTTGCAAAGCTAGCGCGGAAATATCTCGGGGTACCAGCAACTAGTGCCAATGCAGAACGACTCTTCTCTCGTCTTGGTCTCATTTTCAGAGATAACAGAATTGCCCTGTTGCCTGAAACTGCAAGTATGATTTTGTTCTGTCACTTGAATGAATAAATTCAGTGTCTTTTTCTAAATTTTTTTCTCGAAATAAGTGACGGTTAAACTGTTAAAACTATGCGGTTACGGTTAATTCTCTCCGATTAACCGCTCCCAGCCCTAATTAGAACCGAACAAAATTTTCGATTTGAAATTCAAAAATTTACAATGGATTATAGTAGCGGAACCATGGATTGATAGCAGTAAGCCAAATCTGATGCTATCTTTTAAATAAACAACGATTACGAAAATCATTTTTTGGCTCACTGTATTTAACATAAGCTCATTCGAAATGTGCAACACCTTTAATGCCTCAAAATTTTAGGAGTTACTCAAAGGGGTTTTCAAGGGGACTCAGACCATCTTGTTAAATTCGATTAGGGATCCAGTCCCCTTGTTGGAGCTATATTACAGTTTGAGTTGTTGGATTTTATTTTTTGAGAAATTAACTTTAGTCTAAATATATAAGATTATATTACAGTACTCAAATTTAGAGCCCACTTTGTTAATAAATTAGGAGTACGGCCCTGAGATATTCTTATATATTTAGAAGAAGAGCACAGCTAAAAACAATAAATCGTTTACAAATATAAATGTGACGATTGTAGCAAATTGTATATTGGAGAGGCAAGCCGCCATTTTGCGAAACATCAAAGAACATATAAACTCAAGCTAAAGCATTGAAGGATTTCAGAATTATGAAATGAAAAACGAAAATTTTCACATCATTATAAGAACCAGCAACACCAAAATAGGACAAGCCTTAGATTTAAAGAAATTAAGACATCATGCTAAACAAGTAAGTGAATACATTTCAAAAATTACATTTATTTTGATAAGAGCCTATGCAAAGCATGGCAATTATATCATTGAAAAGCGCTAGAAAAATATTTCTGACAATAATCAATAAAATAAAAATATAGAAAGTGAAAATTAATTGCATATTATGTTACATTTTGTATAATTCAAAAATGAAATATATTTAGTCGGTGCAATGGGAACTACAAACAAAAGCATAAAGAAATAAGACTTACAAAAGTACACTTTTGACGTTTGGAAGAATAGCACGCACAACCAGTCGCCCCCCAAGTGCAAACAAAATCAGAATACCTAAAATACATTATTTTCAAATACAATGGTCAGACAAATGCAAACAAGCGTTAAGGTGTATAGAAAATGATTTTAGGCACAAATAATGTTGAGAATGAATATTTTGTTACTATAACAGTTTTTAATCTTCAAGGATAATTCATCAGAAGTTCCTAAAAAATTGAAAAATGTTAAGAATAACATGTTCAAATTGCTTAGCATTAAAAAATTAAGCGTTGCATAAATAACTATAGGAGAAAAAATTATTAATCAAAGTTCACATGCTAATTTCCCAAGTCGCAGAAACTATAGTATCATTTGAGTTAGTTCAGCTCAACTAATCAATGTTGGTATATTTTCGACATGGGGCAGGTTATAACAGTCATATAACGTGTATTTCAATTTGAATACAATGTGCAACCCACATTCAAGACAAATAGTTACAACTTTAATGTTTCTAATAAAATCGTTTAAAAACTAAATCCTATAGGATAATACAAAAATACAAAAAATTCTATTAACTTTAAGCAACCTGCGGATTTTGAGAAATTTTCATGATCCTATAATAATTTTTAAACGCTTACAGCTCAAAAATTATAAACGTTATGTTTAATCTGAAAGCCTTCGACCCCACAAACTCTGACTTAGCGCATGACACGCTTCAATGGGTTTGGAATATCTTTACAAATATAAAGAAATAGTCAAGGTTTTTGCTGCCTCAATGGGCTCAAAACCTTCTAAATGAATGTACAGTAGGTATGGAGAGAATATAAATATTTTTCAAAAATTCGAAATTTTCGAAGAAAACTTGTTAATATTTTCAAAAAACTAACCTCGGCAATACGCTTTGATAAAAAGTTTCAACATGGCATTAAGGTATGTTCCCCAATAGACCTACCCATGCCCCAAAATGGTCAAACTTGGTAATAGGTTTGCAGAAAATTCTTTGTAAATTTGGAAAAACGATTTGTCGTTTTAAATGGACGCCAGACTGTTTAAGGTAAAGATAAAATACATTTTCTGTGTTGAATATATAATTACCGGAAAAACGCAAAATAAATTTGTCAAAATATTATAAATCACATTTCCATATTGTTCACGAGTGCTAATGCTAGAATTTCTAAACAATTTAAATGCTATCAGACTTTGTGCTTGCAAATTTAAAATATTTTTGTATTTAAACCATTGCAAGCAAATATAATAACGACTATTCTTACGTAGGAGATGAGATTGTAGTTCGCCATTATAGTTACAAGTCGTTTGATTGCCTGGTAAGTCTATAATGATATCTCGTGGAACTGTTCTCAACTTAAACTTTAAAGATCTTTAAAGTTTTTTTCAAGATCTTATAAGAATTTAATAAATTGTGTCTAAAATTAGAAAAGTATAATTTTAGTTCTTTAAGAACTTGAAAGATCTTTAAAGTTTAAGTTAGTAATAGTTCCATGAGATATAATTTTGTTAGCAGTAAACAAGAAATGATAATTTAAAGTTTATAACAACTGTGCAAAGCAAAAATGCAGTACATTCATACATTCGCACTGCTACTGTAGATAATAGACTTATATGAATAAGTTTGAATAAAATGGACGGATATAAAATAGCACTATATTTTCCCACATNACAGATAGACGCAGTTCCCTCGATCCCGCGCACGTTAATGAACTTTTGGTTCTGCGAAATTGAAATAAAGTATATTAATCCTTTTATTGTATTATGCAATTTATTTTTGTTAAATTTACTTTTAAATTCATTATTTTCTTAATACCTGTAGTTTTCAGTACCGGGACCGATTTCGGGACCGGGACTAAAGTTATCGGGACCGATACCAGAGACCGGAACCATTTTTCTTTTCGGGACCGGGACTAAAAATTTGAGGTCCCGCAAAGCTCTAAGTGGCACCTCATATCAAAAACAAATGATGCTTTCAGTGTTTTGGGTGGAGTCAATCATTTAGACTTGTTGCTTAATGGACAAACAATAAATGGTCAATACTATGCCAAATTGGTTGAGGAATANCAAAATCAATAGAAAAGTGTAAAAAGTTATTGAAAATTGATCATTTTGAGAAAGCTGCATATATATTCCCCTGCTTTTCTTTACTACTAATAAGTTTGAATAAAATGGACGGATATAAAATAGCACTATATTTTCCCACATGTTGGGATAAGAGCTTTTCAACAATTCAAAATATAATTATATTTTTCTAAAACTCTTCAATAGCTATATTCTGTTAATTTTATAATACAATATACAAATTTATTGTATTATTATATATTAGTAATATTATTATTATACATGTGCATGTATTAGTAACTAATAGAAAATCAAATTTCAAATTATTTCTTATATTACATAATGGTAATAAACCTGGCTTAGAAATTATCAACCGCTTTATATTGCATTCTCTCTCCTTTGATATCAAATTTCCTTGTAAATTATCAATGATTCATGAATCATGACGTTGTTTTATTTTTAGCGTTTTGTTGACAGCAGTTGTTTTCAGAAGTGCAACCATGTCTAGAATTGAAGCTCGGGTATACCCTCTTTTTTGAATCATTTAGGACTGGGCTCGTAATTGTGGCAAAGTGATTTTGAAGAGATATGGGTTCCAATTTCGAATGAAATAGAACCCATTAGAGTCAAGCAATAATATTGCATCTGTCTTAATTGAAATTTGTAATATTTGGAGGAACGTGTGACAAACGACGTAAAAGTTCAACTTCAGCAATGAATCAAGTGATTTTCAATGTCTGATGCGAATTTCAACAAATTATGTTAAACTTACGTATTTAGTTTTGCGGCTTCCTTAACTGCTTCTTCAGGCGATTTCCATTCAAAGGCCGAAGCGAATTGTTGACTGATAAAGATGATCTAAAAGTTTAGTAATTATGGAAATATTTCAAATTTCAACTCATAATATTGATGACAAGATTTGCAAGTTCCAACTGGGCCTTCTATATACGGCCGTGGCAAAGCAACTATGCTCCAAACGAAAAGGCCGAAGCGGCTTATGCAAATAATACTCTATATCAAGAACGAATATCTATAGGGTTTTTTCCTTTACTTTACCAACTATGTTTGTGGAATCGAAGCAACTCTAACAAAGTTTATGTGTGGTTTTTGAGCTACGGACCGTTAAACAATAACATATTTACAGATTCCTAGCAATTACAAATATAATAGTGGAAAAATTTTGAAAATCAGATAAACACTGATTGAGCTATTTTCTCCCAAATACGAAATTTCAAAGTTTTGCAATTCCGGGTTTTTTAACTATGCTAATATACTCTTAGTTTATTATCTCAAGAAGTTCTAGGGATATCAAATTGAAAATTGGTTGTCGATGGATTTTTTTATTCCGCAACTTTGATCTAAATACACCAAAGTCGTACCTTCAATATTGAATAGGCCGGGGTTTAATGCATTTCAAAATTAGGCAATTCTGTCCAAGTAGACTGCCTTTGGGAGGTCAGAGGTCAGTCAGCCAGTGGTTACACGATTTTTAAAATTTTTACGTCATTGTAGTTGCAGTGCATAGCACTAAAAAATATGCTGTTTTTTTCTTGAACCTTAAAATAAAAATGAGAGTTTGTAACTTAAATGTGAATTTTCGGCGAACTTTTGACAATTTAGCGGTCAATAGCTCAAAAACTACACATGCAGTTTTTGGAGTTGCTTTAATTGATTCTACGTAAAAAGTTGATTAAATAAAATGCAAAAAGTTAAGTTTTATAGCTATTAGGTGTAGTTTGCGTATACTGCATATACGGACGTATACATAGAAGGCCCTGGTTCAAACAAGCAGGAGAACAAGAGGGACAATTACCAGCTACACGAATATGTGGCAATCGTCATGCACATTTTATGTCCAATTCGAAGCCTAAGAAAAAGGCACTTCTGAAAAATGACGTTTACTTAACATCACTTTCCATTATGTTATATGTTATTAACAAAAGAGGTATGGCCTAAATCAATGGGGTAGCCAGCCAAATATTTAAAGGTAGGAACTCATATTTTTATTTAAAATTTTAGGTTATTTCCAATTAAAATGCTACTGCAAAGTATAACTAAGAAGGAGCCAGTGCCCTTTAGCAAATCCACAGGAATAAATAAATGGAACGTATGAACTTACATCAGCCGGAATCAAAAGTAGCAATTTTGATTGCGCTTTAGAAACCCTTATTTTTTCACATTCCAAAGATATCACTAAGGAGTTTCGCTTTTTCCGCAAACCTATCACATGTTGTAACATCTTCAGCAGAGGTGTTTCACTAAAGTGTTCTTTATTTTCTCCATAGTTACGTGCCTAAAACAGTCAATGTATTTATTAATCATAATTTACACAAGTAAGTTACATGTATATAAATACAACTTGATAAATTAAATAGAAAAAATTGCATAGGTAAACCGTTCCAGCAATTTAACAAAACGAAAAATAATTTTCTTTGAATCATCACAATTCAAAATACAGTGAAATTTGAAGTAATGCCTGTGGCAGATGTGTCAACATAAAGAAAGTTTTGAATTCAATGTGGCAATGTAGAGCCTTTAGCATAATAAGCTCATTAAAAACATCTTTACATAGCTCTTCCTTCAAATTTAATAAACATTTATAAATAATACTATACGAAATGTAAACCTTATATTTAATGAAACAATAAGAAAGTTCTGAACGATTTGATTAACAACTTCAAATTGTGGGAACTACAATGTCGTAATTTTGCCTGGAAATGGAAAACCACAACAATAAACTAGCAATTCTTAAAACAGGCTGGTAGAGTATATCCAGTGTAGTGGTCAAGCTCTGCTTAGTTATTGACAATAGATTGTTGCAACCCGGTCTGAATATTTTTAGAAATCCTTGTAAACTAACTGAGACCTAAAAGTTTTGGCCCCAGAAGTTAGTTAATGGACTTACAATGCAGATAAGATTTTCGCGTAAATTATTTGGCAGAAAATCTCCACTCAAAAAAATTATGTCGATTGCTTTCCCAACCACGTCCTGAGTGAGATACACGAACTTTCATTATTGAATTAATCTTAATTATTTCAGTTCTTTAACTTTTCAGTTAAATTCTATACATATGACATAATCTTAAATACTTGTATAATGATGAGTGTGTGCCTCGAACAGTTTGTCTTTGATATATAAGTTGATACTGTTTGAGATATAAGTTGATATGACGCCGTCAATACATGAAATGGTGGAAATACCTGCAATGAGCATATTTCATTTATACCGTAGCGAAATAAAGGCAATTTAGTAGAGTACTTAATACAACATAAGAATGAGCAGCTTTGTAAATAAAATTGGTATTTGCATACATGCACCTGCCTTTATTAAAAATGAACTACACTTCAATAAATCTATTTCATAAACACATTTTCATTTGGATTTGTTATGTAGATGCTTTAGTTTTTGTTTGAAATATTCACTACATCAACTTTCATTACATTTTAGGACAAAAACTTAACCAGTATTTTCACTTCGGTTTAAGATGTTGTTTTAAGACAAAATTTGATTTATGTACAATTATATGAATAAATATTTTAGAATAGCTTAAAAGCACTCATAAATATTTGAGCGCTATAATTTACTATGAAAATTCAATACTTAAAATCATAAACCAAGGGCAAACATTCGATGGATATACTGTATACCGTTGGTTGAAGATTAACTAAATAACCTAATGGTTATACAGTGCTGCTCATAAAAACCGAACACCGAACTGGACAAATGATTTCTCGGCGGGATTACTTTTTGCAATGTGAATTCAAACTTTGTATAATTCTTTTATCAAAATTTGAATTTCCATCCCATGCCTTTCTTAAAAAATATCTTCCAAATATACATGCTATGTAAAATATATCAAAAAATTCAGGGCGAAAAGTGTAATATATTCACCATTTTTGTATAAATGCACTAAAATGTGTCAGAAATACAAAGTTTTACACGGGAACCAAAAGGCAGTGTCCCAATTGAGTCCTTGAGGATACCCCCCTCTGGGGGGCCCCGGGTTAAGCAAACTACCCCTATGAAAGGGGTAAACCCATCCCAGAAAGTTAGGGCTGAGCTAACACTCAAAGAGCGCGTCGCTGTACGGATCCCCGCACCTACAGTGGATGTTAAGCACAAGGGAATAAGAAGGTGCTGCCATATGTGCTATGCGCATGTGGGGGCGGTGACTATTATGTTAGCCTGTCTACTTAGTTTGTGGTAAGGTAGACGGCGCCGCAGTGATTACACTGCTAGCCTATGTTGCTGCAGGTGCCCAGAGTTCATGAGTGCGTCTCATGGAGCAGTCATACAGAGATATTGTATCTCTGTTTCTGGCCTATGAGATAGGCCTAGGCCGGTGTTTGCTGAGCCTTTGTGAGGCAGCTTTGCTGTATCACAGATATTATTAGCAGCCAGAGGACGCTCACTAGTTACCACAGTTAGGAGATTTGGTTGGCGAAAGCTAGAGAGGCGCAACCCTCTCAACTGAAGCACGGCCTTCGGCTTCACTCTGCTGATCAACATCAACACAGATCAGCACTCTCCGTGCCTGGGTTCCCAAGAGGATTCACACAGTTGAACCGGCCTTAGCGGTATGCTTCTAGGGATAGGTCCGGACCCCCGCTGTGAACTCACCCACTCATCAGCCTGTTGATTGGTTGAGTAACTCCGACAAGTAATACACGAGAATAGCTTGAATACCTTGAATCCAAAGATACACATATTAAAGTTTTTTGTTCGCGATTTCAAAAAGGCTTTTGACTTGATACTTCATCCAATTCGAATCTATGGATTGCGTGAAATTAGTACCCAGAAAACATAGAACTGTGGTAACGACGGCGCTGAACGAGTGAAACTTTCTTTTTCCACTACTTCATCATAGCAAATACTTTCACAATAAAACTCAAAGATCCAAAGTGGGTCTATGCTTTAAAAAATTTATCATCAAATTGTCATAATACTAGAATTATTCCTATATTTAAATATTGTTTTGCTAGAATTAATTATACAGCGCCATTAATCCGCACTATAAACACCACTCAAACAATTCAACGCCTTTTTTCACTTCAAAAAGTTGTAGATTAGTTTTTGTACATATTCAAGAAAAGGCAGAACATTTTGCTTCAAGATCCGTATATATTGAGAACCACCAACTGTCCATCCACCGTTGAAGCAAACGGCAGTATTGTTTTTTAACAAATTAGCCCAAGCAAGTCTTCCCCAATGTGATGGTTTGTGAAAAGTATGCAGAAAGCACTTAAGGCAGAGTACTTATTCCCATCTGATCAATTCTGTCTTAATCGCTTTGCGCATAGGTTACTGCAAATAAGTCATATCCAAACACAATGTTCCTCTGATTTGTCAATAGATTCCAGAGGTTTTCTTGTATTTTTGGACACAAATTCGACATTCATTTGAAGGTATATTATTGCAAAAGATATTTCTTCACCACCCAAATTTTGTTAAGACTTTATTAAAACAGGTAAATTCGAAGCACAGTTGATAAATC
The DNA here is from genome assembly GCA_900660155.1 of Hofstenia miamia. NCBI lineage: Eukaryota > Metazoa > Xenacoelomorpha > Acoela > Hofsteniidae > Hofstenia > Hofstenia miamia. The sequence continues at coordinate 650,483 of CABFPE010000315.1, forward strand.
AAGATAAGTATTGGCAGGTGTTTAGATAATATATGAAATAAGGTGTTTACTTCTTCTCTTACAAATTATTCTGTGTTCCTATTATTATTGACAAAGTTGCATTCTGCCCCCTTTCCCCTATTTAGACATTTCTCAAAATTTTTCAAAATAGTTTTGTACCCAATGGAATATCTAAAATCCCATAGAATGCTAAAATTTTTGAGAGATTATTTATATAATAACCAAATGCCAGCAAATTTTTTAGTAATATACAAAAACTTTACACAAAAAACGTTATTTACTAGTTTGTGGATGAGGTGCTTGCCGATAGGAGACAGTATTATGTTTTAGTGGGATAATATTCTAATATTAAGACGACAATGTGCAAATGAAATCGGATTTTGAAAGCATTTGAAGATACCAAAGCAAAAGAATAATCAGTTAGAAGACAAATAAATCTAATTCGGAATGATTGCTTCAATTAATAATAAAGAACTGAACAATTATGGCGTCCTTGACGTAACTATGAATTTTTAATGATAATTGTTGAAATCTCAATTGATTGTAAATTTTGAATGAACAGAAATCTATTAATGATGTCATGACTTATAAAATTAATCTTGCAGAGAACGCTTTGAAACTAAGCCAATTGCGGCATTGGAAAAACATACATGTAGATATCAGTAGCTACCACTTGAACACGATGGCAAACAATTGTCTTCTTCTAGACTCCACTGCAAAATTCTTGTGGGATTTAATACAGTAGGGTTTGATATATGCAGTGTAGAGTTTTGCGACTTTGGCCNTATATAAACCAATTGTCCGCACCATCGTGGAATAATGCGGTCCATTTGGCATTATGCTCTAAACAAAACAGATGACAACCGGATTGAACCAAATAAAAAAGAGCCTTTCGATTTTCCTACCAAATAACAGATATGACAAAGCCTGTTTGAAATTGATAAGGTCAACTTTATCTTGTCTCAGGGATGTTTACTGCCATAAACTCTGGGTTGACATTCAAAATCCCGAGCATCCATTACATCATTTCTTCACCGATTCCAGATGTGTAAATTACAATTTGAGGTACTCTCATGTCATTCCCAGCTCTGCAGTAGCTGAATCTGGTTCGTTTTTTGTAGATTAGTTTTTGTACATTGTTCGGTAAGCCCCCTTTCCATTCATTTCGATCTTAGAGTTGCAATGGGTAATTATCAATTTCTCTCTCATGCAAAATTTGCAGAAATCATATTACACCAAAAGTTGAAGTTATGATGGAGATTTATTAAAAGTAAGGTGCGCTGTGTTGAAAATCCACGCAAACAAAGCTGCGTATCAAGCAAGTATTGGCAACTATTTTTCCCACTACCTAAAGTTTACAAAGCCTATTTGTTTAATTTCAACATACACCCTTGCATATAACGAAACACTTACAATTATATATGCTTTAGACGTTATAGAATAAAGATAGTATCATAGAATACCAATAAGACAACATTGTCATTCAAACTTAGTGCGGTAATCTTTGAGTTGCAAAACTCAATATATTCTGCTGCGGATTCACAGAAGTTGAACTCGTCAGGGATTTTAGTAAATTCATTATTGATTATGGTCCATAATTTGTCCAGCTTTGACGTGAAATTGCACCAACTATGTTTTTCAATAATCCCAGAGTCTCTCTTATAATGTTCAAATCTGGAGAATGAGCAGGCTACTCGGGTAAAATAAATGTGAATTCCCCTTTAAAAATGTAAACTCTTGCGGTTTGTGACAAGGTGCGTTATCTTGTTGAAACACAGCCTCATATTGAAGAAAAGGCAGAGCATTTTGCTTCAAGATCCATATATATTGAGAACCACCAACTGCCCGTCCACCCACGGAAAATTTGCATCTCGTTGAAGCAAACGGCGTCAAAATCCATAATTGATTTCTGTTGTCAAGATGGTTTGGATTTGGAGCTTAAGAATTTCAGATTTTACCGATTCTCTTGATTGTCAAATGAAAACAAATCGATTTGATTTTAACTCAAATCACCATTCGTCGCTGTACTGACCTACAGTATTATTTTTCAACAAATTAGCCCAAACAAGTCTTCCCCAATGTGATGGTTTGTGAAAAGTATGCAGTAAGTCAGAATACTTATTCCCATCTGATCAATTCTGTCTTAATCGCTTTGCGCATAGGTTACTGCAAATGAGTCACATCCGACACAATGTTCCTCTGATTTTTCAATAGATTCCAGAGGTTTTCTTGTATTTTTGGACACAAATTCGACATTCATTTGAAGGTATATTATTGCAAGAGATATTTCTTCACCACCTATATTTTGTTAAGACTTTATTAAAACAGATAAATTCGAAGCACAGTTGATAAATCAAGATAAGTATTGGCAGGTGTTTAGATAATATATAAAATAAGGTGTTTACTTTTTCTCTTACAAGTTATTCTGTGTTCCTATTATTATTGAATTAGTTGCATTCTGCCCCCTTTCCCCTATTCAGCCCTTTCTCAAAATATTCCAAAATAGTTCTGTACACTATGTAATATCTAAAATCCCATAGCATGCTAAAATATTTGAGAGATTATTTATATAATAACCAAGTGCCAGCAAATTTTCTTGTAATATACAAAAACTTTACACAAAAAACGTTATTTACTAGTTTGTGGATGAGGTGCTTGCGAATAGGAGACATTATTATGTTTGAGTGGGATAATATTCTAATATTAAGACGACAATGTGCAAATGAAATCGGATTTTGAAAGCATTTGAAGATACCAAAGCAAAAGAATAATCATTTAGAAGACAAATAAATCTAATTCGGAATGATTGCTTCAATTAATAATAAAGAACTGAACAATTATGGCGTCCTTGACGTAACTATGAATTTTTAATGATAATTGTTGAAATCTCAATTGATTGTAAATTTTGAATGAACAGAAATCTATTAATGAGGTAATGACTTATAAAATTAATCTTGCAGAGAACGCTTTGAAACTAAGCCAATTGCGGCATTGGAAAAACATAGATATCAGTAGCTACCACTTGAACACGATGGCAAACAATTGTCTTCTTCTAGACTCCACTGCAAAATTCTTGTGGGATTTAATACAGTAGGGTTTGATATATGCAGTGTAGAGTTTTGCGACTTTGGCCGCCGCCAGCCTTAGCCGTGGTTAACAGCCGGCTACGGCCATAACCTCCAAGGCCACGACTAGCAACAGCTTCAATTTACAAATCACGAACAATTTTATCCAAGCCTGTTATGACATATTGAGGTTGAGCTCGTTCATGCAATGTTGAAGATTTGTGCTCAACATATTGTTGTGCCTGACGTACATGCAAATATGAATTTTTTCATTGAGAAATCCGATTTTTGAAAAAATATTTCAACTCTTTCCACACCTAGTATTCAAATAATGAGGCGATCTGACGTCCATCGGAACAACTACTCTAAAATAGTTTGTCCCATCCAGGTGCCGTGTGCATAATCAGAGTGTGTCGCGCAAAAGCGCGGCTTGACGAAACACAACCAGATTATGAATTTAAGTCCAAATTGAAAGAGAAGACAATTCTCTATCTTTTGGTGCTTTTAGATTTTAAATATCTTCATTAGTTCGTGAGTTATAAACGTTAAAATTTATTTGGGAAGCCATCACAGATTTTGAAAAATTCATAGTGAAAATAGGATTAATAAAATGAACTGAATTTTAAACAACTTTTCACATCCTTGTCTGTCAACCTTGTCCCATAAATAATCCCATATTTCCATGTTGGCGCTTCCAAACAGTTTGCGCCAGCCTAAATTTTTATCGGTACAAAAGTTGAAAGTGAAGAAAATTAATTTATGAGGCACTTACTAATATTATTTTTTATTTCCTTTGAAATATTTGTTGTTTGTGCACATAGACTTTCGGTACTACTCTAGGTTGGATAACATATTATTTTAAAAGATAAATTTAGGATTTCAAAAACAGGTGACAGAAAATGTCAGTAGTACTAGTGCATTGTATTTTTTATGATGTTGCATTTTCTATAAAGTTTTCTAGCAACAAAAGAAACCAAAAACTAAGAAAAATCGCATTGTACATATGCTCTGTATTCAAATATTTTTAAAATAAGGGTCAATTTTTCGAAGGAAATTACAGCAGTGAAACAAAGATCTTTGCTGGTAAATAAAGCTAGCTGCAGAAGCTAAGTAATTGATGGTGGGAATTTAGTTCATTTCTCAAAAAGTCGGAAAATTTGAAAAAAAAATATGCAAAAAATTGCTAAGAAGTGTTATTTTTAGGGTGAAAAATGATACTTTAAAGTTGAAGTTAACGGAATTTTCAAAAAAAAAAATTCTCTTAATTTTAGTGAACAATGCGGTTAAGGAAATATTTCTTAAAATGGCGGAATTGGACAGTAAATAAAGCAAATTTTGAAACTGTGTAGACGAGATGTTATTACAAAGGAATCTCTTGTTAGCATAACAGTAAAATTCATGTTGTTTTTACGAATACACATACCTATTAAATGCTTTATTAAAATGCAAATATCAAATTTTAAAAGGGGCCCTGTGCTGTTTAACGTAAAATAAATGAAACGAAAAAAAGTTAAATCTGATGGAAAATGAATAAATAAACAAAGAATATAGTTGTATTTGCAAAAAAAATTTTAGCTAAAGCTGAAAATATCGACATTCTGCTTCACTCTGATGACAATTGGGTCCATTGGACCCCAAAGTAAATTCGCTAACTTTTTGCCAATTAACAAATATAGTGAATGTAGACAAGGTCATAGGAGAATTATTATTTCAATATATAGCTTTAGGAAATATACAAAAAAATTTGGAAACCGAAAGACATTTTTGGAGTATAAATATTAGTTTGATGCTTAAAACAGGGCTAATTGAATGAATTATCTTTGCCAAAGTCTGTAGACTATTATGAGAATCACAATATCAGAAGCATATTTGGTTCAAGTGAAAAACTATTGATGAAAAGACGTCATCAGCGGAGCCTGGGGTGAAGGGCTTAATAAATATTTGTTAGATTTTGCATTAATAAATTAGGAATACCAACAAGGGTTATGGTTGATGACCATAACTGCTGTACACTTCAATAATGGTAATTGTAAAAATCACATAATGAAATCCAATACAACGCAAAAAATGAATGAAACGAACTGCAAAAAAGGGTGGCAACAATGGCATGCGAGGTTCACTATGCTAGACGTAACATTTTATAGAAATATAGGAAGAGCAAATTGGTGGAAAAGTGATTTTTACAGGTTTTGCAGTTTTGTATTTTTCGGAAAAAAACTTTTAAAACTTCCATTATAGTCAGCGTTCCTTCCCTTCTAATTGAAATAACCTTCAAGTGTTCATACCTGTTGCTAAATCAATTGACTAAAAAAAATCAAATCTTTCTTTCAAAAAAAAGAAATTAAACGTGTTTTATTTGTTTTCTACAATTGATGTTTTAAACATAGCAACCATGGATTTGAATACGATTAAGCTGTGAATATTACAAAGCAAGCGTTGAAAACTTCAGTATTAAATTAACAAAGCATATTGTAAAAACATTTCACTATTCAAACGTTTAATCTAAGATGTAAAAAAGATTTATGTCAGTTTTGTTTTGGCCTTCATTTTAAGCAAAAGATCAGTAAAATCAAATAAAGATTTGTTATCAGAGGCTAGTCTTTGATATATGCATAAGCTATAGATACACAGCAAATTGATAATTAAAATAAAATTGAAGTTAGACGTTAGTGAGAGGACAACGAAATGTAACCAAACAGTACTTTTCACAACAAAATTACGTGTATTATGAAATTTGTTACGAAATTAAGACATTTCATTTACTCTTCAATTTGTGATGACATATGGCGGGGAAGCAAACGATTTGAAACTTCTTGAACGTACTGTGTCCCCTGCTAATGATGTTGATAAGAACATCCAATACTAGTGAGTTAGAGTAGAAAATTGGGTCGGTTACAGGCCGCCTGTAAACTCGCCACTAGTTGTTTCGCGTTCACAACTGAAAGTCAAGCTGGTATTTTGGTCCCATGGCATAATATTTCTTTTGACAAAAATTTCTCAAAAATATTACTAATATTCTGTAAGCTGTGGACAGAATTTTCATTTCTTGTCCTACTATCATTGAAGTATTAATTCTCAGGTCCCAGTCCCATGACACTGGGACTAGTAAATTCCATGGGAATGAGTCATCACGGAAGCCTCCGATTCAAAGACGATTCCTTGAGGGATATTAAACAATGTTTTGCATAATCCTCAAAAGTTAAAAACCACATTTTGACTAAAAAAATTACATATTCTAATCTAGGAAGGCCTTTAAGCAAAATAAATAATATTTTGAAGCTTATATTAAAAAAATAAAATTACCTCGAAATGGATCCAGTCAAATGCATGCTTTTCCATGCTTGCTAGAAATGGGCTGGTACCAAGAAGTGGAAAAGAGCTAAAATATGTAATTTACATAATGGTATTGCAGACTTAAGTCTTCAATTTCACAATGATTTACAAAAAATTTATGTTTTTAAATGAACAACGTTATTGATACTATTATATGTTTGAAACATCTTAATTGAAATTGGATACATAAAATTAAGATTATGTCTAAATTTTTGATCTGAAATAAAATTGGTTGAACACATGCTTATCACTGCACGTTTTGTGGATATGCTATGGTCATCCAAAATAATAATTGGATAAAATATTGGAAATGTTCAACACTTTGGCGAATGCCGCCTTATATTATAAAAATAATAAAGCGAATAATAACACCAGTACATGGAATGCTGATTGATTTCCCATATTAAAAGCGTTAAGTTTAAATTGTTATCAGAAGAAATATAGTTAGCATTCAAACATCACATCTGGTAACGAGGGAAACGAATATAAGTGGTAGAATATACCTCACCTTGCATTATGTACAATGGTTCTACTTCCAGTTGTTACAGAGCAAAACACAAACGATTCAGGAATTTCCTTGTCAATTCGAGGACACAGGGTGGTGTCTACACCATATCTGTTTAGGTACGTAATTGAATCACTAAAGCAAAGTCATTGACGTAATGAATATTGATGTAGTAAACTAAAATAAATCTTCAAATAGTTTTGGTGAACAAAGCAAGTTTTTATAATTGTATAGCAAATTTCACTTACTTTATCATTACAAAAAGTGGCAAATCATGTTATAAAAATGACGAGTAAATTCAATACTATATTGTTTTTTTACAAAATCATTTCGAAAGGAAATTATAATACTGCTTACTTACTCAAAAAAAAAATTTTAAAGATTGAAGTAACAAAATATTAAAATTACAATTAAGCAATTTGATTTCAGAATTATAGCTATTATTTGTAGATTTTTTAATTGTGTCCTTTGAATTCTATTTTAATTTATGTGTTGTAGCTTAGTTAATTTTAATGTATTTTGTTGTTTGTATAAATTTTTGTAAATCTGCAAATATTTTTATATATATTTATGTATTACAAAATTGGATTCAGGATATGGGCAGCAATGTACAAAATTAACGTTATAAATATTATTATTTTGGATTTTGCATGTTGATCAAAAATGGAAATTTTTATGAAAAAAATTTTTAATTGAATTTTTATAAAAGTTTTTGTAAAGTAGCTTCAAATTTGTAAAATGTGAACACAAAAATAATAAACCTTTGATCAATTCTTAATAGCAAAGGGATATCAAATCTAATTTCATATTTACTAATATCTATGTAAATGAAAAATATCAACAGCACTTGTCCAATATGTAACATAAGTAACTTATTCGAATTTTGCATTTAGTAATAATTAATAAAACGTTAAAATACACATTGTCAGAGAGGCAAAATCTGGGAAAGCAAAATTTCTTGAATATTTGGCACAAATAGAGAACATTTTAATTGTTGATTATCAAATAATTACAAATAACATAGTGTTACTAATTAAAAATAATGAGTAAATATGATCGACTTTAGTTAAGCAATTATGAAAAAAATTACAAAAATATTAAATTTCAAAAAACAATTGCTCCTAAATTTGAAAAACAGTAGTTTGACAAAAATCACTTTTTTACCAACTTTGGCAAATATTCAATGAAACTGTTGTTTTAAAAAGTAGAAATTTTACTTAATCGAAAATCAATGCTTGCTAAAAAAACTTGATAATCTATAAATATTAAGTAAATAATTAAAAATAATTTTTTTAATTTTTTTTAAAATAATGTTACAATTTTAGGTGATATGGGTGTCATAGGGCATTTAAAACACTGTTCAGTTTATTAATAGTAACTACGGCAACTACATAACCGTATCCATTATTAGAAATAGAAAGAACATTCCTTCATAGGATATGGAGAAACTTAACATTTTTTGTTCTCCTTTTTGTTGTCTAAATGTATACAAATAAAGCCTTTATTAGTTTATGTGGATAACAAATGGTTTAAAATATAGACATTTTATAACCTAATATTGAGCTTAAAGCAATTATGGTTGAGAACACCATATACATATTATATATAT
>CABFPE010000315.1:680192-691413 GCA_900660155.1 Hofstenia miamia
ATATATATATATATATATATATATATATACAATAAAAATGTATTGTATACAAATAAATGCGGTGCATACAAATAAATTTAAAATAAATTTATACTGAGAAAAATATGAGCAAAACTAGAGAAAATGAGTGACAGAAGGAGCAGGTACAGAATGGGACGAAATCGCATTTATATTGAAGACCAAATTGAGACGAAGAAGAAAGAAGAAATGTGAGAAATTGATTTTTAAAAATTCGAGGGTTATAGCAATGATCAATTTCTAGATTCGAGATAATGAAGTTAGCCAGATTATACGATAGAAATAATTATGAGAACAACATTGGGAACATAGCAGGGAGTGGAGAGACAATATGATTTAAAGAGAATTAATTTAGAAGAATTAATTTAACTTATCAGTGATGACATAAGAAAATAGAGAGAGGAGGATTTTATTACACCAAGATCGCTGACATTAAGGTTAAAATGAATCAGAGTATCATTTGGATAGAAAACAGGAGGTATGAAAGTTTTAGAAGAACAGAGCTTCCGTTTTGGAAAGATTGAATGTAAGCCCATTAATAGATAACCAGAGTTCAGCTTAAACAATGCTTAACTGTATACTATTTGAAACAGAACAGAAAATGTGAGTGTCATCAGCATATAGCATGCAATAAGAATTAGAGTCAGAAACATGCGGCATAAAATCCTTGATGAATATTGTGAAAATGAGTGGCCCAAGAATCGAACCTTGAGGTACACCAGAAGTTATATTTTTTCGTTCATCAGAAAATACAGTGGCAATGCAACCTAATTGAGTTCAGTCTGAAAGATAGTTGGAAATGAAAGGAATGAATGAAAAGTCAATACCAAGTTTTAAAAGTTTCCTCAGGAAGATACAATCAGGAACTGTATAAAAGCTTCTTAAAAGTCATAGACGCAAAAAATGAACATTATGATCAAAGTGAGAATAGACACTATCGAGGAATCCTAGAAGGGAAAGTGCAGTAGATTTATGTGACATATATCTATACTGAGATTTTGATCAAATGGAATGGAATGAGACTTCAGAGATGAAAAGATTTTAAGGATGTATATCGAGAGAAAGAATTAAGAAATATTTCAGATATGCTTAAAGATTCTGAATTTGAAGAATGTGAATTATTGGAAAAGCTATTGGGAGAGAAAACAGAGAAAAATATTCGTTAGAGAGGTTAGAAATGTTTCTGAGGGTATGAGCAACTTTGACATTAAATTCAAGTGTAGAGGGAATAGATCACTTTTAGAAAGTGACTTGATCAGTTTGTGTGAAGCATTGAGAGAAATATTAGAAGAAAACGACTGAAGAAAGGAAACTTTATGGCGTTCAATAGAGTCGGATAATTCAGATGATATGTGTGTGAGACGTTTCTGTAAGTATGGTTTGCCGGAAGGGTGAACAGAAAGGCGTTGACGGAAACTCAGTTTGCTGTGAATATAAACGAAATGGGAAGAGTGAATTTCACTGAGTACAAACGTTGCAAAAAGTAATAATCTGATCTTTAAAGTTAACGAGCAGTTCAGAGTAACTACTTGAAAAATTTGAACAACTTTTAGTTTAATGATAGCTAACATTACAATAAGCACATGTAAAGATCAATTTGTCTTTGATAGCAAAATTACAAGTATTGCAAATAGCACCGTTATATTTAATGGAAGACATGCGTATACTTTAAAATAGAAGCAGAAAAAATTATTGCTGTAATTGAAAATGCTACTTGAACATATACTACCGCTAAGTACCTAGATTTTTGTACTCAGCGGTATTCGGCCAAAAACGCCATAGGACTTAGCAGTATTTCCGTAATGAAATTTGTTAAGACAATTTTTGTTTGGGACATTTCTAATCGTGCTCTTGCGGAGTCCCAACGATTGTTCTGCAATAAAAAAATTGTACATTCTAAGAAAAACACAAACAAATGCTTTATTAAGGGGCATTTGCACTCATGCAACCCACAAGTTCTTCATTTACACTTTCTTAAGTATGGTTTGGTAGGTAATTGGTTCACTCGTTGCAAAGCTTAAACAGCTAGTTATTTAGTGCATGAAATATTCAAGAATGCTTTATGCATACATATTGATATATTTTCTGCTATAATTATATTTATTGCGGTTATTTTTTTGGTTATTATTTAAGTTATAAAACATCACATTTTAATGAATCGTTGTATTTTAATAATAGCTGAACTTTATAGTGAAATCTTATAATTTTGGATCCCTTAGAGGATGAATTTAATGATAAACCAAATTATGTTTGTTCCTAATCAAATCAGTTAGAATTTTAATTAAAAATATAAATTAATCGTAAAAATTTCGATATTGTTTTGAAAAGAAAGGACAAACAATTTTCCTACATTTCTAAACAATTTTCTTTATTCCAATTAGGAATTTTGGAAATCGCGAGACATATACATATCTATTGATTAATTTCCCGACGTGTAATGTTAAATACTTGTAATAAATTGTATTGCTGTGCTTGAAGTACCTGAAAGGAAATATTTTCTATGAAAATTCGGATTTTTTTAAATATTTCATATTCTCACCATGAGTGCCGCTCCAGTAATCATTCAAAAGTTTCTTTTTATGTAAATAGTCCACCCAAGGCTATTGCGCCGCAAGTCAGAGGTCATATTACTAAAGACGCCAATGACTTCAGACTTTATGCAAATACGCGCCTCAACAGAGATATAGCGATCAAACAAGGATTTATAACGTAAATGAAAGAGGAGATATTCTCCTATTCTGAAATGCTTTCAAAATAAGAATGTCTTACCTAGTTTGTGAGTTACAAACAATTGAACATTTTATGAAAGTCCAAGACTGTTTGAGGCTAAAATGCATTTTCCAAGTGAATATAATGAAAAGATTTTATTCTGGCAGCATTAGCAATCTTGGATAACCTTTATGCAATTTTTTAACCCAATTCAACCAATCTGAAAATAGTGACCAAACTGTAGCGAGACATTATATCATTCACCATAGTAACTCATCTGAAACTTTGGGAATACATAAATCTCAATTGAAGGAAATTTATGAATGCCACGATATCTACACTTAGTGTAAACAATTCTCATGGAGAAAGTAATCACCGTTAAAAAAATTTCAATTCTTATATAATCTGCATGCTAGATGGATGGTTTTAGCATCTTTTACTCTGTCAATAAATTTATAAATTGCGTTTCTATTTTTGGTGCAAAATCAGTTTACAAACATAATTTTTTACATGTAACTAACACAAGACATATATTTTAGAAAATAAATATTGCCAAACAAATTGTTTTGTAATATTTAATCAAATTGATTGTTATACAACCAGCTTAAATATATTTCTCACGATTTTGAAATGCACGTATAAATTTACTTTTAGGGTACTCAGAGTTTGAAATACATGTATAAAAGTACTTTTTAGCGTACTTAGCGGTCAATAGATGTATATATAAGTACTCGCCATTTGCTCTTTTTGAAATAATTATATTCATTATTTGATAAGGACGCCTATTTTTCGAGTTTTTAAATTATGTACGTCCGTGTTTTATACCAATTAATTGTCTACACTGAGCATCATTTTGAGGGTTCTAAGTCTTTTTTGTCCTCTATTTTTAGCCCCCTAAATTTTTTTAGCAATTTGATACAAAAACGCTTAAAGTGGTATTCACAAAATATTGGTAACGTCAAAAATTCATTTTTCTCTTAATATAAGAGAACAAAACGCAAGTATTGCTACTTTTTTTGTGAATACCAACAGTATTTTCAAAAAAATCGGCATGAATTTGACCATACACTATATAAAACATATGAATAATTTAGAGCGGAAAAGAAAGAGGAGGCTATCTTCTATTACGTAGTGTATTTTTTATATGATCTTGAAAAAATTTTAAAAAATATAATCGCGGAATTTCGCAAGTTGATTCATTGATAATTCAAATTGCTAAAAACAGGCGTCTTTAGATGTGGAGGAATACATTAAGTGTTGCAGATGGATTCATTAGTTTAGTCAAATAAAGGCTCTGAAGTGAAATGGGCTCTTTCATGGATTCCATATACATGTTTTTTTATTCTCTATAGCTTTTACTGTTTGTACATAGTGGATATAATACCTACAACTATGCTTAACTAAATTATATACATTTATACAACTACAAACGAACGTACATCTAAATCTAATAGAAACATATAGAAACAACAATTTAAAATAATACATGTTCTTGTTAAATTTGATAAACACTATGAGTGTTCAAAAGGAAAATTAATTTCAAATCCTCAATGGATGAATAGAATTAGCAAAAATGCAAATAATGAAAGTGAAATGAAAATTATAAAAGATTGTATGTTAATCCACCCAAATGAAATCATGCAACAAAAGCCCTTATAAATATTTTATAAATTGAAATGTGACATTTTTCCAAAAATACCAATTTGTGCATGATACATATGAAATATATAAAATTCAGGTTGGAATGCGAGTCTTAAAAAGTGATAAATTACTTAAAAAATGGCTAAGCAAAAAATTACTTTATTAGTCACAGAAATTTATCATTAATAGCAAGTAAACACGTGAATAATCTCATTGAAACAATATATATATATATATATATATATATATATATATATATATATTCGCCCACTCGATATTATGGAATTTTTTTATAAGAAATTTTATGCTGTCTGTGTATACAAACAATTTTAAAAAGACATGTATGTGTATATTTTTGTAAATAGAAACAAATTCATTTGTAGATGTGTAAATGTATACTGCTGGATAATTGTAATGCTAATAGAAACAAAGGTGTTAATTTACTATCAAGGAAAGAGAGATTTGGTTACGATATCTTAACAATAATTGCATGTCCATCAATTTATATACATTGCAAATATGCACAATGAATATCTTCTTAAGTCATTCAATTAAAATTTGGTAAAAACTGAATTTTTGTTTTTTCCAGAAGACTTTATGAATGGTTACCTTTTGACAATGATACCAACTTTTTAAAAAGAAGTTTTGAATAACTAAGGATGCTGTTCATTAATCAGAAATTTAGGCTGTTTTACAAAATAATTCAGTTTTTGCATTATATTCGGGAGCATTAAAATGTAAATGGATACTCTGAACTGCAATCTGTACTGAAGTTCGACAGGAGGTAGACGCATTCGGGCCTTTTCAGGAGAGAGCCTAGAACAACTGATGAATTTATGCAATTCCCACCAGGCCGAAAAGTCTTTTCAATGACTCTAAAAAATTCAAATTCATAATCTAAGCAATGTAATGTATAATGAACCTTCCGTAATTTTCAAACGATTCAAAAACGTCTATGCAAATGTGTTATTGATGATTCTTAAATTAATATTAGTAACTTTTAAATGAAGGATTATTAATTACAAAAAATCATTTATCTTCCATGTACATAATTATGCAAGTTGATACAAATAAAAAGCATGTGTTTAGGTCAGACTTGTAGTAATTCGGAAAATTTGGGCCAATTCACAAACAATGTTCTATGAATATTCGATCCGACTCACAAACACTCTTCTCTTGCTGGCTTGAGCAATTAATACAAGAAATTGCAGTTTGTCTTAAAAAATGAACCGATTTGTCTAAATTTTCAAACACTTTTCAAGGCCATTATGAAATTTGACAAAAAACTGGGAAATGGAGCCGTCTATGGCAGACTTAATAACGAGGCGAATTTGATCACTTCATTGGATATACAACGATTCCAAAACGAACCTTAAGCAAGCAAATTTGCAGTTCTACCTGTTAATTTGATTATGCAGATATTTCTTATTGCTTCATTCAATATACGTTTCTTATAATTTTACTTTAAAATGTTTATTAAATAATAGGAAGAGCTATGTAAAAAATTCTGAAAGCGCAATATTTTTAAAAACAATTAGCGCACTAAAACGATATTGAAAGGTTCTATGTGCAGAACCGAGCCGACCCCAAAAATACTCAAAATTAAAACAAGCCGAGCTTAAAAAATGCGGCTCGTTGACAAGTCTGTCAATGGGTTAATGTGTTTTGCCCTGTTATCGTAAAATTTGTCATTGAATTATTTCTGTACCTAAAGTATATGAAAATATTAACTTTCGACATTTGTAAGAACGTTGATAAACTTCATATGTATAATGCTCAGATATTAGACGGTTTCTGCAAATATACCAAATAGGTTTCGTTCAGGCGAAGAGGCGTGAATTAAATACGAAACAATTTTCCTGATTTTCAGATGTTAGCAGGTGAGTAAAGATGAGTTAAAAAATTTCCTGTTGAAACCATTGCAATTCGTAAAAAATACATGTGTTACTTTTAAGGTAACTCGATATTGAAAACAATGACTTAAATATGTATCTAAGCTTAATTCTAATAAAGATCCTAAGAAATCAAGTATTTAAGTATAAGAGATATTTCAACTTTTCATAAAGTTTTCACTCGCATAATCATTCGACGAATTAAGGATAAAAGTAATCGATAACTAATAGAAAGTCCTTTGCCGCATACAGATTAACTATAGCAGCATAAAATTCGTATGACTGCTATCGATGAAAAACAAATTCCAAATAATTTCCAATTCACAAAGTTTGTATTGGTAATGATAAAATCGGTTTAATCCAGACAATAAAATGTCGTACATTATAGTTAATTGAATTAACAACTTATCGAAATCACAATAATAATTTAAGTTATTTGAAGCTTTATGGAATACAGTTCTTGTTTGGTGAATTGACACTAATATTCTACTCCGAATCGCTGATGATTTCAAACTTTTTTAGTTCAAACCTGGGACAGCTCTCTACATGGATAAAAACTAGGACCCATTGCACATGCCTGATTTAGGCAAGCATATGTCATATTACAAATAAAGTCAATTAACAATAAAAATGTTCAAATACTTCAATTAAGGCTGTCTTCAATTTACACTGTATATAATCTGGGCAAACGGTACGATAGCATTTTCTAAGAGTTTCATGTTTCTTTAAAAAAAATTCAAAAACAAAAAATATCAAAAGTTGAATTTAAAATGCTGTCATTATTTTTTTCCAATTTTCTCTTAAAATGCTACAAAATATTAGCAAGAAAATTTAATGTTGCATTCGAAATGATATTTATAGACAGAATTTAGCTTTAGATTTCAAAAGATACATTATAGCTAAAACATTATCTAATTTATCAAGAAGAGACAGGCCGCCATTATTTTGAATTAATGCTTGTACTTTCTCAACATTCTCCTCTGCAGTTTGTGAAGTTCTACTTGGAAATAAGTGACTTACCTAGGTCAAGCATTATTTACATCATCAAGCATGTGTCCTAGCACTGTGAAATGGTGAATGCGATTGAAAATTATACATTTGATTTGAAACCAAGAACTAATTGTCATTATTCGAACAGAAGAAAATATCCATCGTTACGACGTCGGTTTGACGTCCTATTACGTAAATGTGTCGTTCAACAATATTTGTATTGCTTCAGTGTCAATTTTTTGGCGTAAATTTCACAAAGTTTGGAAAATATTTATTTCTAGCACTTTATTGTCTTAAGGTATTCCGCAAACTACAAATATCAATTTAGCATTGTAATCACAAATATCCAAAATGCAATGTATTTTCTACAATAGCATTTATTATAATAACAGCAACTGTAATTAATGCTTATGTACAAGTCAATATATGTAAATTTTAAGAAATTGTAGAATGTTCACATTTTAGTTGTACGTGCCTCCAAATTTCAATGTACAAATGGAGATTATTCTGTTTCCTTAAAAATGATATTTTCCGTGTCGTTTTAGTAGCGTTTGATGTTTTACATAACGACGTTGTTTTGGATTAACGTCGTTTTGACGGCTTTGTGCTACCAATATCTAAGCTTTAATTGCAGGTGAAGATCATAGAGAAGTATCACATAGAGCTATTGCTCACAACATATTGCTATTTTATTTCTGTATTGCGATTAACTGAGTAACATAAGTTACATACTTTGAAGAAAACGTATCTTAAAAAAGCACATTAACTGTATTAAATTTTCTACAATTCTTTCGACCTTTTAAACTTTATTTGAGTATATATAAGAGGTGACGATACTGATTTTTATGAAGTAAATTGATATTCAAAAAATGTTACCTATCAAAAATTTGAAAGTGCTATTGAAAAATATTTTATGGTTTACCGGGTATTACTTGATTATTAATCCCGTAGTTCACGGTTTTACTGAGAAAAAATTTAAAAATCACAGTGTTTCCCACGCAATAAACGAATTTAAATATTAAATTTAAGTACATAAGCTTAGAGATATGAATAGGGATATTGAATAAGAACATTTTTAATATGAATTATAATAATACATACTGTTTTTCTTCACCTTCTAACGGGAATTCGGTAATAAAACTGATGTAATCAATGCATGCCTTACCAACTAAAAGAATCTTGAACTTCCTCGGCATCTAAATATAACTCTATAAAATATTAGAAAGAAAAAATCCAATTAAAAACAGGGCATTCACTTAATGTGCAAAGAGTTCTTATCTTCAAAGGATTATTTATACTACGCGCTTATATATATATATATACAGGCTGCTNTTTTGGATTAACGTCGTTTTGACGGCTTTGTGCTACCAATATCTAAGCTTTAATTGCAGGTGAAGATCATAGAGAAGTATCACATAGAGCTATTGCTCACAACATATTGCTATTTTATTTCTGTATTGCGATTAACTGAGTAACATAAGTTACATACTTTTGAAGAAAACGTATTTAAAAAAGCACATTAACTGTATTAAATTTTCTACAATTCTTTCGACCTTTTAAACTTTATTTGAGTATATATAAGAGGTGACGATACTGATTTTTATGAAGTAAATTGATATTCAAAAAATGTTACCTATCAAAAATTTGAAAGTGCTATTGAAAAATATTTTATGGTTTACCGGGTATTACTTGATTATTAATCCCGTAGTTCACGGTTTTACTGAGAAAAAATTTAAAAATCACAGTGTTTCCCACGCAATAAACGAATTTAAATATTAAATCTAAATACATTAGCTTAGAGATATGAATAGGGATAATGAATAAGAACATTTTTAATGTGAATTATAATAATACATACTGTTTTTCTTCACCTTCTAACGGGAATTCGGTAATAAAACTGATGTAATCAATGCATGCCTTACCAACTAAAAGAATCTTGAACTTCCTCGGCATCTAAATATAACTCTATAAAATATTAGAAAGAAAAAATCCAATTAAAAACAGGGCATTCACTTAATGTGCAAAGAGTTCTTATCTTCAAAGGATTATTTATACTACGCGCTTATATATATATATATACAGGCTGCTTAACATTATTATGCACATAGAGTGGTATCCCATTGCTTTATAAAATGGGTTTATCTACATTTGGACGTTTAGTAATAATGTTTTTTACTAGCTTCTGGGGAAGAAATAGTTGTGCTGTATTGTAAACTTTGTTCTGTAAAAAAAACAAATTTCACGCAAATATACTGTTTCACGTTATTATGCACCTAAAAAATGTGATAATTTTAAGAGTTTGAGTGCAATTTAGATATTCCTAATGATTTAAATAGTTTCCTTTGCGTTGTAGGACTGACACTAGCCGATCATCCATTGAGCTGGTTAAGGCAGCAATTGTAGCCTGGCTAATTATAGTTGCTACATCCAAAATAGTGTTCCACAAAGTGTTTCTATCCTGAAACTGCCTTCCTCCTCAATAAATCTCTCGTTTTGACAGAATCCAGTAATATTCAATGGTGGTTTAGATCAGGTCATGCGGCAGACCAATCCATAATGTTTTTATTTGTGAAGATATTGTCCTTCAAGAAATTTTTTGAATACTTGAGGCATGCGAGGGGGCATTGTCTTGCATGAAAACAAATGATTGCTTGTTTTCTTCAGAAAGATTTTGATACAATGGAAGAAAATATTGAGATAAAAAACTGAAGTATACATGCCAATTCATTTTTACACTATCTGGGATACGAAATGGACCCAATAATTGTGAACCATAATGTCCCGCCCAAATCATTATTCCTCTTCCACCTTGTTGGCGTGATAAACCTACTGGAACTTGGTGTCCATCTAGCAAACAACATCTAGAAAATTCATCCGGACCGTATAAAATTATTCTGCATTCATCAGAAAACAATACGTGAGAAAAATCTTGCTTCAAATAACGAGTTGCCCATGCAATACGATTCTTCCTATGCTTGTCGCTCATTGGCAGTTGCTTTCGGGGACATTTACATTTAGCTATAGTTTGCAAGATGCGACATCTGGTGGCACGACTTACAGGTTTATTAATTCCTGCTCCTGAAAATACCTGGAGACTTGTTGATAGGGGATTTCGTGAGATTTCTTGATTTATACTAAACAAACGATATGTTGTCCTTTCGTACGACGTGTGCGAATTTTATTCACGTTAGTCAGGTGCTTTTTACAGTTCTCCAATCGCGCGATATTGCTTTTGATATTGCATTAATTTTAAGTCCATTTGTAAGACCAGAAACAATCTTTTGCTTTTCATCAAGAGTGAGGTCCTTTTTTCTGCCCCTAAGTATATTCCAATCAATTTTTACTGAAAGGGTTGTTTAAATCAGGACCCACCTAAGTTGAGGGTACCAAAGGAAAAAGAATTTTGAAAATTGGTTATGTAGTTGTTGAGGATTAAAGAAAAGAAATTACTTCAGGCGCGGCTTTAAGATTTTTAAAACAGGGGGCACCATCCAATTTTGTTTCAAGAAAACTTAAACTAAAATGGAAATTTAAACAAAAATAACTCCAAAGAGAAAACTTAATTGTAAAATGTAACCTCTAAATGTTCAAATTAATGCATTGCTCACCTTAAATTGTCGGATGAAACTTGCAAACATCAACATAAAAAATATTTGAGGAAGACACTTTTACAAAAAACTAAGAATCCCCAAAAAGGGGGGCCGCGCCTGAATTACTTACATAATAATGTGATACAGACTTTAAATGATATTCCCGCGCATTTGTGATTAAATCTTTGCATATCGCAGGCATATGCATATGCATAGGTATATGCATATCCCATAAATGGCAGGCATTGATGCAAGCATTTTAATACATTGGTAGCTTGCTACAACAATCACTGCACAGACAACGAAATTTGTGTGCGTGCATAATAACGTGAAACAGTATATATAATATTATATACATATACATGTATATATATACACACA
>CABFPE010000315.1:717384-732041 GCA_900660155.1 Hofstenia miamia
ATATTTAATCTATGCAAGTATGTTTTATATATATACATGCATATATATATATATATATATATATATATATAATGTTTTAATCTAGAAAATTACACATGGCAATGCAAAGACTTGATGTTGCATATACCCAAATTTCAAGCTATTATAACTATATTTCTAGCAAAACACTAATTTTATATTTTCCATATATATGTATTAATTCTTTGTGTAACTTTATTCAGCTTTCACTTTTTCGTGAATATAAATTGGGAACATTTCAAGTTAGTTAATTAGTATATTTTTTATGATAGTTAAATTACATAAAGCTAGGCAAGTAGCATTATCAATCATTACGTTTGATATTGCAGTGGAATTTGACTTCGGGTAGCACTGAATATTTGTAAGTACCCAAATACATATATTTAAAAATTTTTTTGCTAAAGCCAAACATAATTTCTCTTTTATTGTTCTTACGATGTACTTTATAGTCATTTTTACTGGAATGTTGGTTAAAAACCTCTTTACATCAAAGCTTACTAAATATTTTTTTTATCTCTTGCGATTCATAAAATTCTTCTATTCTAAAATATAATGAAATTTATCTTGCAAATTGTATCGTTTTGAAACATATTCTGACCATTTACTTAAATTTTATGTCTGACAATTAATTGATGACAGTATTGGTATAAGGGGTTTATGCTTTTGATCTTTATGCCTTTGGCTAATCCATACAATCTGGGAGGTACTGAACCAATGCTGCAAAATTGTTGATATTGCTCTTCAGAAATTTGTTTCAGATCCTTCATATCTAATAGCTGCCTATTGAATTTATTCTGAGAACAAAGAAAATGACTGCTTACTTTGATTATATTTGATAAATATTTAAATTTGGTTTTATCACTCACGATTTTACAATGCCATTGTCTTTATCAAATTTACAAATATAAAAATCATTATTGCAAGCTAATTGTTTTAATTAGATTTGTTTTTGTTAGGTATTGTAGATTTCTTTCAATATAATGTAAATATTTAAAATTTTTCTTCTCTCAATGTGTAAATTTCTAAATTGTCCTTAAATTTTCTTTTATTAATAGATTTCGAAACATGATTTCAGTTTTAGCTTTTGTATGCGTTTCATTAATGCTACTTGGCCAGCTCATTTTAAGACCATAGGAAAGGGCTTCCTTTTGGATGCTACTGAGTGACATATTTGATAAGTTTAAAACTGTATTTTTTACACAAAATTCTGACTGATTTGTTGTCTGTGTCATTCTTAATTTAGTGAGTTTCTTAGTTTGTTTTTTCTGTATATTGTTCAACTCTTTTTTGTTAAAAATGCTACAAAGTTGATTCATCAATATACATGTTGTCTTTAACAATTTCTTTTTATAACTTCTTTCAAGATCTTATGAATGAATTCTTGACTGCTTCTTTTTCAATTCTAAGTAATGCTTTCCATTTTCCTTTTTTAAATGCCTATGCAAAATTCTTTAGATTTCTGGAAATGATAAATTTAGATATTTAGTAATTAGATTTTGTTCAATGCAAGAATTTAAAAATTGTGTTCTTAGTTGTTCTTTTTCTTTCTTGAAGTGTAGTTTTCTGATTACTGCAAAATGTTTTTGATTTTCTTCACTCAGTATTTTAGTAAAAAATATATTCAAAAGTTAATTTACTGAGATTCCTATAATTTTCAATTAACATAAATATAGCTGAACATGACTAAAATATAGTCGAAACGTTTTTTATTTATGTTAATTGAAACCTATATGAATCTCAGTAAATTAACTTTTTAATATATATATATATATATATATATATATATGTATATATGTGTGTGTATATATATATGTATATAAACGTTTTTAGATGAAAATTATATTAAAAAAGCGATTCAACCTAGTTTAAAGTCAATCCAATCAGAAGTTTTTGAATATTTAACGATTTTTTTCAGCATTGCCTACCTACATTCTATGATATACTGCCATCCCGGCACCAACCCAAACACGATCGCAAACATTTATATAATTTCTAAAAGTTGTTAAAAGTAAAATTATATTAGAAGGTGATTCCATCTAGTTTGAAGGCTATCTGATCATTAGTTTTGAAATATATATTCTACAGCTTGCCTATAATTTAGAAATTTTCAATTAAAAATGTCCAGCCTGAACGCGGCAGATAATTTCATTTGAAAAACATCAAAAAATTTATATAAAAAACTAAATTCTATAAGCGTTAAAGTAAATTTATTGCTAACATGTATATAAAGTCTACAAACTAACACATGACAGAGATACTTACAAAACTATTTACATATAAAAATTTGTTAAAGGGCAGTTTTAAAAATAATTCAACCATGCATTGAGTTTATTATCTATGCCCAATAGTTTTTGTTTATTCAATAAAATTTGCTTTATTTTTTTCTTGAATTGTTTATAATTTTTCTCACATTTTATGTCGATACTTAATTCATTCAATAAAATTGAGCATCTGAATGAAAACGTATCTTGACGATTATTGACTCTAAAAAGTGTTTTTCTTCTTTTATTGATTTTGATGTAATTATTAAAAAAACTTAATGAACTTAATTCATGAATAAATTTATGAATCATACATAGAGATTGATACTGAATAAAGTAACTCGGGGCTAAGATATTATATGATGATCTTAATTATGTAATAGACTCATGTTTTTCAATGTAACTCAGTGTTCTAAATGACCAGTTAAAAATTTTTGATAATGATGAACGTTTTTGCGATGTTGTATTTTGGAAGAGAAATGTACAGTAATTACATTGACGCAGCACAAATGAATTAATTAGTTCTACATGAAACGTGTTCCCTACATGACGCAAATTGTACAAATACTTGACATCTTTTTCAATTTTTGGAAAGAAAATTATCTAATTGTATATCATTGACTATTAGTATACCAAAGTAATTTACACATGTGCTTTAAATAATTTCAGTATCAAAAACATTAATATTAATATTTTCAGTAAACTTTCTTTGATATTTGGATGAAAAAATGATAAATTGTGTTTTACCAGAATATATTTTTAGTTTATTACAATTGAAATATGTTCCGAGATTTTGAATATCTTTTGTCAAATGTCTGGTTACCTCAAAGGGATTTTTCGGTGTTAGTAATATGCAAGTACCATCTGCGTATTGATAAATAGTTCCGTTTTCCAAGGATTTTGAAATATCATTTACGTATAGCGCAAATAGTATGGAGCTAGTACAGTTTCTTGGGTTACACCTACATTTTTAATAGTACATTATGAAAAAATGTTGTCAATGTTTACTCGTTGTTTGCGATTACTTAGAAAACTCATGATAAAAATTATTGCTACCGCTGTGAACACATTTTGATTTAAATTTAATTTAATTTTTTCTGTAATTGATAAAAACGCATCAGATGACAATTTATATTAGCCAATGCAATGGAATGAGAATAGATAAATTTAAANTATATATATATATATATATATATATATATATGTATATATGTGTGTGTATATATATATGTATATAAACGTTTTTAGATGAAAATTATATTAAAAAAGCGATTCAACCTAGTTTAAAGTCAATCCAATCAGAAGTTTTTGAATATTTAACGATTTTTTTCAGCATTGCCTACCTACATTCTATGATATACTGCCATCCCGGCACCAACCCAAACACGATCGCAAACATTTATATAATTTCTAAAAGTTGTTAAAAGTAAAATTATATTAGAAGGTGATTCCATCTAGTTTGAAGGCTATCTGATCATTAGTTTTGAAATATATATTCTACAGCTTGCCTATAATTTAGAAATTTTCAATTAAAAATGTCCAGCCTGAACGCGGCAGATAATTTCATTTGAAAAACATCAAAAAATTTATATAAAAAACTAAATTCTATAAGCGTTAAAGTAAATTTATTGCTAACATGTATATAAAGTCTACAAACTAACACATGACAGAGATACTTACAAAACTATTTACATATAAAAATTTGTTAAAGGGCAGTTTTAAAAATAATTCAACCATGCATTGAGTTTATTATCTATGCCCAATAGTTTTTGTTTATTCAATAAAATTTGCTTTATTTTTTTCTTGAATTGTTTATAATTTTTCTCACATTTTATGTCGATACTTAATTCATTCAATAAAATTGAGCATCTGAATGAAAACGTATCTTGACGATTATTGACTCTAAAAAGTGTTTTTCTTCTTTTATTGATTTTGATGTAATTATTAAAAAAACTTAATGAACTTAATTCATGAATAAATTTATGAATCATACATAGAGATTGATACTGAATAAAGTAACTCGGGGCTAAGATATTATATGATGATCTTAATTATGTAATAGAC
This sequence comes from Hofstenia miamia, assembly GCA_900660155.1. Lineage (NCBI taxonomy): Eukaryota > Metazoa > Xenacoelomorpha > Acoela > Hofsteniidae > Hofstenia > Hofstenia miamia. Next base: position 721,728 of record CABFPE010000315.1, read on the forward strand.
TCATGTTTTTCAATGTAACTCAGTGTTCTAAATGACCAGTTAAAAATTTTTGATAATGATGAACGTTTTTGCGATGTTGTATTTTGGAAGAGAAATGTACAGTAATTACATTGACGCAGCACAAATGAATTAATTAGTTCTACATGAAACGTGTTCCCTACATGACGCAAATTGTACAAATACTTGACATCTTTTTCAATTTTTGGAAAGAAAATTATCTAATTGTATATCATTGACTATTAGTATACCAAAGTAATTTACACATGTGCTTTAAATAATTTCAGTATCAAAAACATTAATATTAATATTTTCAGTAAACTTTCTTTGTTATTTGGATGAAAAAATGATAAATTGTGTTTTACCAGAATATATTTTTAGTTTATTACAATTGAAATATGTTCCGAGATTTTGAATATCTTTTGTCAAATGTCTGGTTACCTCAAAGGGATTTTTCGGTGTTAGTAATATGCAAGTACCATCTGCGTATTGATAAATAGTTCCGTTTTCCAAGGATTTTGAAATATCATTTACGTATAGCGCAAATAGTATGGAGCTAGTACAGTTTCTTGGGTTACACCTACATTTTTAATAGTACATTATGAAAAAATGTTGTCAATGTTTACTCGTTGTTTGCGATTACTTAGAAAACTCATGATAAAAATTATTGCTACCGCTGTGAACACATTTTGATTTAAATTTAATTTAATTTTTTCTGTAATTGATAAAAACGCATCAGATGACAATTTATATTAGCCAATGCAATGGAATGAGAATAGATAAATTTAAAAAATAAAAAGAAGTTTTACATGGAGCTAGAGATTGTCTACATGTTGATATATAAACCTAATCCATAAAGTAAAAACTGGCAGAGCTATAGGATTCTGAAATCGGTCAGTTGATATAGTCGAAAACCCCTATAATTAAAGTTATAATAAATTAATAACGGAAGGGAATAGTAATTATAAATAAAATAGAAACATGGGGATATAGAACTATAGGAGGTCTAGAGAATGGTGAAAAGAGCTAAGGAATCGGATAGTAATTGGTAGAGTAATGGCCATCTAAAGATGTATATAGTAGAATCGAAGCTGTTATAAAGCAGATATAAGTATTCTTGGAAAAACCATGACTAAGAAAACCCATAAAGAATATTCAGTACGTGACACATACTGTAATTATTTTCATAGTTCCATAGGTTTCACATAATGTTTTCAACACAGATACATAAATAAGTCTATCAATACTAATAAAAATAATATTTTAGCTTTTCCATGTTCACAAATTCAAAAAAGTATTTGCATTTTTGCTTCAAAAAATTTTCTTGTTTAGAATCAAATAAAAAAATTTAATGTAGGGCAATTAGGTATAAGAACTCACCAATGGAAAATTCTATCAAAACATATTACCAGTACATGACAAATAAATCTAATACTCCGTTTCTTTTTTCCTGATTGCGGAAATTTTGTAGAATGATATGATATGACTCGACTTCATTGCATTTGACCAAGGAGTGAACAAAATTTACGAATGCTTTGGAGCTAATCAATGGCTTTCGATTACAGCCAATCAAAAAACCAGAGCCTATCTATCAATTATTGAAAATTAATAGAATTATGGGCATTTAAATGACTAAATTGCATGTAAAATCAGTACAAATTATTGACGCAAAAGGCCAAAGATCTATAATATCCTTGGAAGTCCCTTTATGTTATTTGTAGTTACCATTGCTCAAGTATCTATATTCCCAGAGGCGATTTGTAATTTTAACAATTTTAAAAGATATATAAATGTTTAAAATTTTATTCAATGTAAAATCAGTACAAATTATTGATGCAAAAGGCCAAAGATCTATAATATCCTTGGAAGTCCCTTTATGTTATTTGTAATTACCATTGCTCAAGTATCTATATTCCCAGGGGCGATTTGTAATTTTACCAATTTTAAAAGATATAAAATTTTATTCAATGTATAAAGATAGGCTATAGATTGAATAATTGCAGAATTTTTGAGCGCCATCTATCGAAAGTCGTCACAAAATATTTCGTCTGATGTGAATTTAGGTCGAAATCCAAATTGATTACTTGGTAAAATTTGATTGTCATTAATATACTTGCACAAAAAAAGCTTTTCAAATATTTTTGAGAAAAGATGTGTTATGCAAATTGGACAATAATTCATGGGATCTGCTTTTTTAAATAACGGTGAAATATCCGATTGTTCTAAAAGAATTGGAAAATCATCATTTAAAATACTTTGATTAAACGCTACAAACAGGTATTCACCAAAAATGTAACAATATTTTTTGATTAATAATAATAATAATAATAAATTACTATTTGAGAAAGAACAACGTATTCAGCCTAAACATGGCACCCACTAAGGTTAGCGCGAATGTTAGAACATCAATAAGTGTTAGCGTTAGGTAAAGGAATCAAATAAATATCGGCAATATAATTCTCTTGATAATATGGAAATGTTGCAAAAAATATTGCAGAATTTTGCATGTATTGATTCGAAATATTTCTGCCAATTTCACGTAAAGTGCGTGTTTATGATCTATATAATCTATTAAGATCTATAACTCAGCAAACAATTTTTACGGAAAATTTATTTTTATGCGTGATGTTAAACATGAATATCATTTGTTCTATTTACTAACTGTACACAGATTTTATTATGCTGTGGAAGCAGTTCTATTAACTGCTTTTATAGTTTATTAAATACCCAAGTTTGGTGGATTTTAGTTGAAATGCAAAATATTGGATTAGCTAATATATTTGAAATATTCTTAAAAATGTGTACAATTGTTTGAAAAATTTGGAAAGGTTCACAATTATTTGTCAAATCTTTGCAAGGTTTCGAAAAATTTTGCAAAATTTGCAAGTTATTTAAAATTTTTTCCAAATATTTGGCTAATAATGCCAAAACTTTGAATCGATATGCAAATGAAATGCAAACATTGGTACAGATTTAGAATTTCCAAATTTTTACAAAGATTGCATGAATTAACCTAATGGTTGCACTCCATTTTGCTTCCTCATGGAGGGGGGACTGCAGTCCCATAGTTCCTCTCAAATCCGCCACTGTATATAATAATAATAATAACTACTCTGTGCGTGTCTAGGTATATGATGAGCTCAGTGTAACAAATCAGTAAATGTGTTTAACATGTGTCTCCGATTGTATTTTCTCGGTGCAAAGGTACAAATTTGAATTTTATTCTAAATTTTTTTGTAATTTTTTTCTACTCTAATCTCATTTTCTAATTAATTATTAGAGGCTATTCGATGAAAAATAGGATAGGAAATACTGTTTCAAATAAATTACTTACTTTTAAGTACTTATCAAGAAAAGAAAATGATTCTCGCTCATAATTATGCTTAAAAAAATTGCTAGAGATGAACTAAAATAGATCTAGATAGAGAAAATTGTTTAATCAAATATGTGTGTTACCCGTTGCCTGCTACATTCTGTATTGCGACACTGTGAAGGAATCCGTTTCGAAGAGATTTATTCCTACGAATTTGAAGGATTTTTTTGCGGGAAAATAGTTAAATTGATTTTTTCAACCTATCACTAATATTCAAGGCCATACTAAAGAAAGGCCATGAACCGGAAAATTTCTCTAGATTATTGGAGGCGGGAAAAATTTAAAGATATATTTCGCCTTCTTTTCCGCTCATTTGCATCTGTAGGAAATGAAAATGTTTTGATATGTTGTCTTTGCTTTCGTAGTTTGATTTACATGATGTAATAACGCATTTACGAGGCATTTCACGCATACACACAGAAAAAAATTACGTAAGTGCTCGCCCTCTAGTAATAGAAAACATCACGCAGCAATATTAAAATTTCTGCTCAGTCTTTCTTACTACAGTTCTTTATGATATCTTGCATTACAATTACATATGGTACGTAGCTGCTCTGTAGGAGGGTGTAAAACAGGATATTATGAAACCCCTTCTGTTTCTCTATCTTTTCCCCAAAGATCCAGAACGATTGCAATTGTGGCTGCAGAGCTTACCAAATAAGATAGATGCTTCAGAAATCACTTCAAATATGACAGTATGTGCATTGCACTTCCCCAAAGATGTATCATTGAAAAAAGTTCAAGGTTCGCTTAATATTGAATTATTTTATTTAACTAGTAAAATTTTTATATAAAATGCAACAAGTTATTGAATGCTAAGTAATTTTCTAGAATGTCTAGTATAATTATATATATTGTTATTTTGAGATACTGTATTCATATGTTTCAAAATCATTGAAAAATTTACGTTTTATTTGATTCTAATTATGAACTAAGTAACTATAAGAGTTAGTCATGAAATATTGTAATGATTTAATTTAGTTTTAAATAGATATAATTGACAAAGATTTCCAAACTTAATTTATATTTTTGCATATTTACATCAACTATTTTTGAACTAATATTTTGCACTTCCTACTGTTCATATTTAGGCGGACACTCTGTTGCAATCGAGCCCCCTTCTTTTTTTCAGAATATTACACCATCTGTAATTCCAAATCAGCCTCCGTATCAAAACAACTTCAGCCGAAATTCGTGCACGCCAAGAGGACGAGCTTTCTTCTTTTCTGAAAACTGACACAATAACCTTTGAAAACTTTGAAAATGACTTTGGCAAAAGATATGACAACGTTTCAGATTTGCAAATGTTTTATTCTTCGAAAATCGATTTTTTAATTTTGTCTGCAAATCATTCTGGTCCCATTTTTGATTTCGCTTGTTTTATTCAAAAGAAAGAACGAATTTGGGAGTTACTGTGTTTCAGAAAATTATTGAAAGTTAAGCTTCCTTTTCTTTCTTCATGTCGGTTAAAATATTGGAGTGAACTAGATGAAGTGCTAAATCTTTAAAGAGGAAATCAGTCAGCTACAGATCAAAATGCTTCTAGACATGAAAAACGTGAAGAATTTTTACTACGACAAATTCGTCTTTTAAGTTCAAGTTATGGTCATAACCAGGGAGAATACTACTGCATAGAAGACACTATTTTTCCTTTGGAATTTATTCAATTTCAAGAAGAGACTATAAATATATTCGTAAATTTTTAACTATTCCTAGTATTAGACATCTGCAAAAACTTACTTCCACTGTGTCTAAAATGGACTCCAGGGCTCTTTTACAATCTGTAGTTGATAATTTACCAAGTAGATCACATGCATGCTTTTTAAACTCAACTCTACTTTTATCTTACAAGTAATATATGATATTTGTGCCTTTCTAGAAGATATGAACGTGCATTTGCTCGGTATCATTTCAGATAATAATCGAACAAATCAATCCGTATTTGGACACCTTCAGATTTCAGTTGATTCCCCTGGCTTGGTCACCATCCCATTTGATCAAATCAATTCGTAATTGTTGGTTCACAGAGAAAATGAAGCAACTAAATTTTTATGACGTTATGTCACAAAGTGATCCACAAGAATCCTCATAATCTACAATTTCACCTCTCACCACACCAGATGTTGTGTGCTTTGGGGATCCGTACTCTCTCACAGCAAACATGTATTTTAATATCAATATTACTTAACTAATGGAAATTAAATAATTATGATATCATGGACTCCTAAATGCATTTAGAAGTTCATGTTATGATATAAACTATGTTGTTTTGATAGTTTTTATAGTTTATTGACGATTTCACATTTGTTTTGGGTATCACCATGACGAGTACAAGGGGGGCTTGAGAGAGCTAAGACCCTTATTCAAGCAAACATTTGATAAACCTTCAAATGAAATAACAAAAGCACTTTTAACCTTAGCCCCCCAAATCTTAAAAGCTGTGCTCGCACCTGGGTATTACTATAATATTGTTAAAATAGTTTCTGTATCAAGATTCATTGTGTTTCTTTGTAGATAAGATGTTGAAATTGTGATCATAATTCCGACAACGGTTTTCATAACATACTTTGTTGATAATGACGAATCATAACAGGTGGATGGTAGGCATGGTGGTGTTCTGCGTCCAACGATTTTGTCTTAAGACCAAAATTTGGGCTAATATAAATTTCTGAACATTATGATGAACAGTTTACTTCTATGATTTTTATTTGTATTTTTGATTTAAAGGTTTAGTCACTTTGACCATTTTCTTTAATTGTTAGAACTATGAACATGTTTTAATTGTTCAATTTAAAATTGCAGTATTTCACTTAGTAGTGGTAAAAAGCACCCACTACGAGAAAGAATCACAGCTAACAGCCGGCTGCGGCCAACGGCCAACGGCCGTCTAAGGTCAAAATTTATTTTGCACAACAAAAGTGTATAGGAGAGCAAATGGGCAGGCTTGTCGTTAGTTTTTATGTACACAACACAACATGTTGTGTGGGACAAAAATCAAGAGTCCCAAAATTTACTATTTTCCTTTGTTGTAAGAAATTTGGTCTTTATGGTATGTTTTTTATTTTCAAATTAATTTAAAAATTAGTAACCGCTATATTTCTACTTGTGACATGCAACTAAAGAAATAAAACCCCATGAATTATTAATATAAAAGCGAAATCAATATATCCTTAGAGAAAAATATCTTTTATAAAAGGAATAAATTTTTATGAAATTATTACACAGTTTTTTTAAGATTTTAAGCGTAAAGTTTAAATTCGATCATGAAAAATTTTACAAATATGTAAACTTTGCATTGCTGCTTTACTTTAATTGTTTCAAGTTAAAAAAGATTTATATTTTTTCATTAGTAAAGTTTTTGTAAGTATTTGAGTTTCTCACATTTTGCACCATGTTACTAATATTTTTTTTAGTTGTAACGAAAATGACAATCTTACTTGGGTGGAAGAGAATGATATTGTATTTTAATCGTGTTTATTTATTGTGTTTGATAAATTTTTCGTATATATTCGTTTTAGGATCATAGTTTATCTAAGCAAGTCTGGTGTAGTAAAATACTGCTTCATATCTTAGAAAAAGAATATAGCAATTCAACGGGCTCAGGTGTTTCTGTTGAAAGACCTGGTCACATGTCGTTAATGGCGTCAGTCAACGCGTACGTAGGATATTTTTGGAGTGGGGGACACCTCAATCTTGATGAAAAAAATCGACCATAAAATGAATTACACCATCCATAGGTTTTAAAATTTGTTAATTAATAAACGAAAAGTTTTGATTTACGAATCAAAATCAATTTTGAAAACCAGACGCAACAGTCGTTAATCCACAGGAAGAAAAATCACGTTCTGATCGAGCCCGTTTCTATACCGTGATCAATTTTTTAGTATCAATTCCTTACCAGTTTGACAGACTTGAGCTATTACAGACATATTTTAGCTTTGCAAATATACTAAAATCCCAAATATAGGACAAAATAAAAGCAATTATTGATTAAAATCGGCTCGGTGCCGTATTTTTTGGTCCAGGTCTCGCAGGACGCTAATTGAAAGGCTATAAAAAGCTAAAAAAATCTTGGCCGTATCCGGAAGTGCAGAATATATTTTGAATTTAGCCGTTCGTTGGCCGTATCCGGCCATTAGCCGTGATTTTTTTGCCGCACTACTAAGTAAAATACTGCAATTTTCAATCGAACGATTAAGACATGCTCATACTCAATTAATTAAATTGTCAAAGCAACTAAGTATTAAGAACAAAATAAAAAATATGGAAATAAATTGTTCATCATAATGTTCAGAAATGAATCTTAGTCGGAATTTTAGCGTAAGGCAAAATCTTTGGCAGAAGCCGGCCTTTGGAAGTAACTCTTTGTCCGTAGCCAGCCGTTGGCCGCGGCTACGGCGGCTAACGGCTAAACTGTGGCGGCAGAACACTAATTTTAGATACTTGCGCCATTTTTTTAGTTGATATCCTACGAACACATTTGTGACTGTAGAACTTGTTGTGCATGTTGTGTTACACAACAGTCTTTTTCTTTTGGTTGTTGTGGGAAAATCCCTCACAACCGCAAGCCTAGCAATGAGACAACAAATTGGCTCTTTGAACGAAGAGATGAAACAGAATGGGACAATAAGAAATACTTGTAGAATTGGATAAACATGAAATAGAAAAACCTCATCCCATTAGAAACCAGATAATCAATCATGTGATGAGCATCCCGTTAGCCTTTTCCTGCAAGAACATTCTAAGTTTAAACCTTTTTAAAAAACATTAATTTTCTTTTATTGAGAACCGCTTGAGAACCGCTTGCGGCTACTTATGCAGGGTACACTTAGCTTATTAATGCACTTATTTTGAAGGAACAACAAAAGATCATTTTAAAATATTAACAAAGAACAAACATACCAAGATCACATATATATTATTAAATAAACAACAATATATATAACATATATATATATATGTAAACCATGTTAGCATTCTTAAACTTTTTTAAACTTTCCCTCTATACTCTATATTTGCACTGACGAAGCTATACGTATGTAGCAAAACATGTTTGCGGAATAAATCTTTCATAATATGCTAAGTCTTAGCAAAATATCATTTAAATATATATATATATATAATTATTACGAAGTCGTCAATATTGCTCAATACTAATAAACAGAAGGCAGACCAAAAGTACAAGAAATTCAAATGTTGTGGCTAAAGCTTTATATTGATTAGGACTTTCCTTTCTACAATAATACTGACTACAACATTAAAAAAATGTTTCAAAAAACAATAGAATACAGAATGCAAAATTTTATTGTATGTCTTTGAATAATGCCACATTTTCTATCGCTCTTACTCTTCATATTGCATTGCGAATACTTACAAGATACACAATTGCCTTTATATATGTTTATATTAGGATTATTAATGAACATGAAATATATAATCACCCGTATCCGAGAATACAACTTTTGTTGCTGCCATTAAATAATTTATAAATTTTCAAGTGCAGTTCACTTTCATAGCATATTAATTTGTTCAACATATTAATATAATTTTAATTTTTGAAAAAGAATCATATTTATGATAAGTACATAATGTGGATTTGAAATCTCACCCGTATGCGATATATATATATATATATTAGTAGCGGAGGTGCCCTGTGGTGCAGGTATGTAGGATCGGTACCTATGGGCAATATACGTCGGAATGTAACTGGGGGGAGGGAGCTGAGCCAGGGCCGGGCTTGGGTCATAAAACTAAGAATAAAGCGGACACTACTATGTTCAATTGACTAATCATACATCAAAATTTAATCCACGGCTATAGACAATTAAAAATATTACCTCAATAAATTGCCAAAGTATTTGCAAGCTTTTATCAATTTCAATAACTTGAAATCAGGCCCCGGTTACAACTCTGATGCACTTAACCGCACATCATTCATTAGGATGTATCAGGCTTAGCCATTCAAATTAAAAATCCCCCGCTTAACTCAAATAACTGATTCTATACAAGACGCGTAGCAAATGATTGGATAGACTTTTCTACGGGCGCTATAAATGTAGTATTGTAGCTAAAACCCTTAAAACAAGTATATAATTTATTATGAAGTTTAGAAAATAGAAAAGCTTTGCCCAAGTTTCTCATCGTGATCATGCCATTCTCATGACTTCATTTTCAATGGCTAGGAGTTGGAGAATGACAATATCAATATTTACTACACGCACACGACCCGACCCAAAAATACAATGCCCGAACCCGACCCGAAACGTTATTTGATGGTATGTATCTCGTTTCAATCAAATGTTCACTAACATCAATCAATTTCTGATAAAGGAAACAGCAATTAATTGGTATTGCCCGAAGTCGGGTCGGGTTTTATTAGGTACTCGATGCCGCTCTCTACTAGGTCTCAAAAGTATTATCTACTAAGCTACAGTTAGATAGAGAAAATTTGTCGTTTCAAACAATGTTTTGACTTGCTAGTGTCAGAGATCAAAGTTTTCTCCATTGGTATCAAACACGCAAGCACCTTAAAAATAAAAGAGCTAAGGGTTCGAAAAAATGTATTTTAATGCTTGATAGGAGAAGAAAATTATTGCAATGTACTTGGCAAAGAATTCAACTTTTCCATTTTTAAAAAATGTATGGTATTGCTTAGACTAGAAAAATTGACAATTGCCTGGTTTAGTTCTTACATCATTGCTCAAGCTGCCAAATAATTGAATAATAGTTTTCGAATTTGAAAGCATTAAGGGGAGAATGATTAAAATGATTATCCCGAATACGAAAAGCACTGCACTTGGTAGGGAATATGTGTCAAAGACTGGATAATGGTTTATATAGTCCGATTTTTTTCCTTTTATCGATTTAAAGAAGGAAAAGAATACAGATAAAAACGATGATATGCCCATTCCCAGTACCTGCGTACCTGCTAATGAAGCCAATAC
>CABFPE010000315.1:765991-777788 GCA_900660155.1 Hofstenia miamia
TAATCGAATATTTTAATAACTGTGCATTGATTAATTGAGTTGCAATGCCGTTCAGAGGATCTTAATTCCTGAAGAATGGCTGAAAGAAAAGGATTCGCATAAAGTTNATCTCGTGAATCTCATTTCTTGTCGGTAGAATATGTGCGTGAAGTAAGGGATCCAATAAACCCCAAGCCTGCATCTTCTAAAATCCAGTTTTTGGACAATCGGATCCAACTTCCACCCCTGAATTATATATTTTCTTCGTCCAAAACGAAGGCTTCTTGCAAAATGAATCATTGATAACAGCCGTGTTTAAGTAGTCCCAACTCCTCCAAGTATCTCTTATGCTTCTTACTCACTGTTCCTAGTGCTCCTACTACTACCGGGACTTCTTCAACCTTCTTTAACTTCCACAGCCTTTCTATTTCCTCTGCCAACTCCCAGTACTTGTCTATCTTCTCTTTCTCCTTGCCTTCTACATTCCTGTCTTTTGGAACTGCTATGTCCATCACTGTTCCTAATCTTTTCTCTTTGTCTACAAATACTATGTCTGGCCTCCGAGCTTCTATCACCTTGCTTGTCTGTATGTCATGCCTGAACTTATACTCATTCTGCGCCAACTTCTCACATCCTGCTATCAGATGATCTACTGTCTCACACTCTTTCTTACATAGCCTACACTTATCACTTACTTCCACTCTTGTGTCTATATGCTCCTTCACCCAGTTTGTTCTTATCGCTTGCTTCTGTGCTGCCATTATCAATGATTCTGTTTCTCTTTTAAGTACTGCTTTCTCTAACCACATGTTGCTCTCTTCTCTTTCACACTTTTCTGTGTTCCTCCAGTATTCTCCATGCATTGCATTCTGCCTATACCATGTTTGTCTCTATGATTCCATCCTACTCGGGTATACCTTCTTTCCTTCGCTATCAGCTCTTATCTTCCTTAACTCCTTAGTGACCTCCAGTATTGACCCTCTAGGTTGTGCTTCTACATACTCCTTTAGCCCTAGTGCTTCTGCTTCTACAGTTTCCTCCACACTTAGCAGTCCTTTCCCTCCTTTATGCCTTGGCATGCACAACCTATCCACATCTCCATTTAGGTTGAAAGCCCTCTCTGCTGCTAGTACCTTCCTTGTCTCTCTGTCTAGCTCCCTAAGTTCATTCTTGTTCCATCTAACTATTCCTGCCGAATATCTCAACACTGGTATCGCCCATGTATTAATTGCCTTTATACTATTCTGCCCATTTAATGCTGACTTCTGTAGTACTTTCCTTACTCTCCTCTTGTACTCTTTTCTTAACCTTATCTTCATTTCCTCATGATCTGTTCTATCTTTCTCTATCACACCTAAGTACTTGTACCCCTCTTTGACTTCCTCAATCTTATCCCCACTGCTCGTCCTCAAACCATCCCCATCCACACACTTGCCTCTAGTCATTGTCACTGCTGCACACTTTCCTAATCCAAACTCCAACCCTGAATCTCTGCTTGCCTTCTCCAATGTCTCCACTTGCTTCTGCAACATCTTCCTTGAACTAGCGTACATCTTCAGGTCGTCCATGTACCACAGGTGACTCACTGCTCTACCATTCTTCTCCATCTTATACCCTATGCCTGTCTCCTTTAACTTTTCTGTGATAGGTATTAAGCTAACTACAAACAGTAGTGGCGCTAAGCTGTCTCCCTGGAATATACCCCGTCTAAACCTCAACCTATGCCCATCTATCTCAGTCTGCCACTTTCCCATCTCTCTCTCTAGAAACTCAACCCATTTCTGTGAAACTCCATTAGCCTCTAACGTCTTCAATACCCACTTATGTGATATGCTGTCATATGCCTTCCTGTAGTCTATCCATGCCATTGCTAAGTTTGTCTTCCTTCTTCTACAATTCTCCACTACTGCCTGGTCTATTAACAACTGATCTTTGCATCCTCTTGTCTTTGTCCTACATCCCGTCTTCTCCTCTGGTATAAACTTGTTCTGTTCTTAGTAACACGCCAGCCTACTTGAAATCACAGATCTTAACAATTTCCAAGTTGTTGGAAGACATGTTATTGGCCTGAAGTTGCTTGCCTCCCTGCCTTTCTTTGGGTCCTTCTGTATCAGAAATTTCCTTCACACTACCATCCACTCTGAACACCCACTCACCACACACTCCTCCAATGCTACTGCTAGTTTCTCATGCACACTTGTGAACTTCTTCATCCAATACCCATGTACTTCATCTCTGCCTGGCGCCTTCCAATTCTTCATCTCCTTTCGAGCCTCCTTTAGCTTTGCCGTTGTGATTACTTCTTCTTCTTGTCTGAAGCCCTTCTCCAACTGCTCACTCTCTATCTCTGGTCCCTCACTTTCCCATATATTCTCCCAGAACTTAACTGCATCTTCGCCTGCTCTAGCTGTAGCCTTTTCTCCTCCATCTAGATCTTTGTAGAATCTTCCTTCTTGAGTCTCAAACTTGATATTGTCTCTTGCCTGCTTCGCCCTTGCCCTATATTTTCTCAGTTTCTCAGCTTCCACGACTAATCTCTGCTTAAGCTCTTCTCTTGCAATTTCTATAGTCTTCCTCTTACCTACCCTGCACCTGTCCTGTACCGCCTTACTTGTCCTGATCTTCCCTATTTGCTGCCTAATCTTTGCCACTTTATTCTCAATTCTCCTCTCCCATGCTGGTTTTGAGACCGAATGGGTTTTTTGTAACCTATTATGTTATCAGGCCTAGTGACCGCATATACAATACAGAGGTCAAACATTCTGATAACATGTATTAGTAACATTATAAATTATAAAAAATAAGAGAAAGTAAAAATTCACCATGATAAAAAGATGAGGAAATATTGAATAACTGTCAAAAAGCAAAAATGACATTTACATGTATTATTGTGCATGTGAATTTGGATTTAAGCTGTTAGGAACATAACAAATAATATCGAAAAACTGATAGTTATCATTTGCCAAATACCCCGTAGCTTAATGTATGGATAACTATGAAATACAATGGATCGAAGACAAAAAATTCTATGGGTTATATATGACCTATGTCCGAAAGGGTGAAGCAATTCTAAGCTGTTGTAGCTATATATTTTATGCATGCGTTTATATTATTTGAATATTGCAATATATATATATATATATATATATATATATATATTTATATATATGCCTAATTTAATAGTTTTTGCAGAAATGGCTAATACGTATAAAAAATCATCAAATTGTTGATAGCCAAATATAAAATATTTCTAGAAAAATACTATTTCTTTTAGATATTTAGAATTATTATACGCAAGTTTGAGTACATTTTTATTTATTAGTTTGACAATTATTAGAATTTTGGCCGAAATTAAATTAAATTATCTAAAGTATTTAAAATTCACACTTTCAAAATTTTAATTTTTATATAATTTTGAATTTAGAAATAGTAACTCTAATTTATAGTTACATTAATGATTTAAAGTAAGTAGGCCTATAACAGTAGAAATTCTGTTTGCTGAAGTACAAATTTGTGGGTTGTGGTGCCTGAGAGCCATATTTATTATCAAATCTTATACCATATAATGATGATTTTAGAACAAGTAACATTCCTTTCATGATCAACCTATTTTCTTGAAAATACTTTATTTTTTCATCATAAAACTTTTCAAGGACAATCAATTTGTAATTCACACAAAGAAGTCCTTCTGCCCCTCAAATATCATTTTCAAATTCATCACTGCTATTTTCAGGAGGTGTATACAACAAATTTTTTAGTCAAATTTTATTCTAACCATGAGATAAACGAATAAATTGCACTTTGAGAAATACATTGTTACAATTTTCGATTTAATTTGATTGATTACATTAGTGCTTGATAGAATTGCTATTTATGTGTTGAAATTAATCTTAAAATACTTCTTAAATTTCAAAAAACCAAAATTATTTAATAATATTTTAAAATATTTTTTGCCTTTATATTCGCATTTTATAAGCATTTCCATGAGTTATTTAAATAAAGGAATGCTCTTAAAATAATAAACGTTTTAATATCATTTCATTCTAAAGGCCTTAAACTTTAAACTGGATTATTTTTGTACAATGTGAATGGTCGATCACATAGCTGAGAGATCCACTATCAATAGTTCACAGAGTATTTTTTATTAACAAATCATTTGAATCTGATAAATAAGAGTGTAATCAACTGAGCATTGGGACCATTTATCTGGAGTAGTTAGTAAACTTTGATAAATACATTAGAGCATAAATAGAAGTATTTAAGGGCATATTTTCTTCAAATATAAAGAATATTGCTTTAACTGTAAGTAATTTGACGAAATTTACGACTGCCTCTAGACATTGTAATTACAATTACTGTGATTGTTTCTTTAGCAGTAACGCTTGGTGATTACAACGATATCTTCCTAAATGTGCAATAAGAGGAATTTTGCCTCAATATCTGTATCTTACGTCTACTATATATCAGTCATGGGTCTGCTTATTAGGCAAACTCAAAATGATAGATTAAATGATACAGTGAATTAACCATTTCGAACATTTGTTGTATACTCAAGAAAACGGTTTATATTATAGAGCCCAAGGGTTTATCTAACATTAATCATACTTATAATTACAAACTTCACAATCATTTTTCTAAGATGGCAAATAAATAGTTGCTTAAATCGTTTTGTTATCTCATTTTGCACAGATTTCCTACAGATTTTTCGAATAAGAAATTTTTCATAATCAGGTCAAAATAAAGTCTTTCATTTGAATTTTAGGACTTGCTGTATAACATGCAATTTTAGCTCATCACAAACTATCAACATCTACTTCTGCAGAATAAATGCTAATCTTTGTTTTGCCTAATTAGGAAAATATTCCATAATCTTATATTTAATTGGAAAGGTCCTTTAAAACAAATGGTAAATATGAAATAAAACGACGAGGTGAAAAATATTTCTTAAATGTGAAAATGTTGTCTTAGGAGGGGTAAAGAGAATTTGGAGATTTTAAAAATATTATTGGCTAGTTAATGGAATGACCTCATATTACATCAGCTATCTGATTTCTAATCCTATGAATGGAAAGTCATGCTTATTCACGCAGACTGAGACACACTTAAGAGGTATTCATATTTTCAGAATAATTAGAAGCCAATATGTTGTGACTGTTTTACTAATATCTATTTGATTAACTGACACCTATAAGTCTTACTTTCACAAAGACCTCTCGCTCATTTGATACAGTGTATATTTGAAGGTTGCATCTTATAAAGAATTTTTCAATATTATTTTCTTCTCATGTGAAATTTATCAGTATGTATTATTTCTTTGTAAAAAAAAGATTATGGTTCTAAATGAAATAATGCGAGTAATGAGATACTGATTTAAAGATGGCATTGCTATATCTACAAATAAATAACCAAGACAAAATCATACTATTCAAGTAATCAAGGTATTTAGCTAACATAGTAATTTTTGTTATTGTATATGCTTAATATGAGCAATTGATAAATTTTACTATTTGGAAATTAGAAATGTGATGAAATTTAAAATTCCTGACATGTCCTTGTATTCATTTCTAAGTTGGCATTGGCAACGTAATTAAAAAAACCGCAACTTTCCGAGTTCTTAAGCAACACAGGCTAATGGTTAATTTAATTAGTTAGCTACACTTTTAATTGTTTATATATAAATAGAGTTGAAAAATAGTAACACTTTGCCGCAATGAGGCATTCAAAGGAATTATTTATTATTTAAGGCCTTTTATTAATAATTTATAAAAAATCAATTTATCACACATCCTATATCGTTAATGAACCAAAAATTTTACGGAAGGAACGAAAAACTGTGTAATCAAAATTTTACAACAAATGCATAATTGAATGCTATAAGAACTTCCCTAGGCATAGAGTATGGGAATACAACCGGAAAATTAATTCATTTAAGCTTGAAATTACACGCATCAATGATTTTCAATCCAATAATTTTGAAAAACAACATTTGATTTTAAATTCGTTTTAAAATTGCCGTGAAACACTTAATATGAAAAACAATTAGCACCATCTTACTATCAAATATTTATCCTATAGGCATAAATATATGTATATTATATATATATATATATATATATATATATATNATAGATAGATAGATAGATAGATAGATAGATGATTAGATAAACAAGATATCCGGCCCTAAGTAATTTGGTGATGTGAATATCTGGTGCTAAATAAAAATTTTTTGTATGTGCACTACTTGCAATATCTAGACATAAATAACATAAGATTCCCAAAAACCTATTTATTCATTCCAATAGGTGACTGGCGCTAAATATTAGAAAAAATATGGAAAATGGTGCTTGATAATGTTTAGTGCTATTTTCTAGGCAATATAACGTTATATATATATATATATATTTCAAATTTTACAATTATTAATAATGTAAACCAAATCATCTTAATGAATAGTTGCTTAGAACTTTCCAGGCACCATGATATTTCTGAACAGGTAAATGACGAAACTGCTTGAGCACTTTTGCAATTTGTGATTTATGCAAACAGTTTGCCGTTGTCATTTGTATTTCATTAGTTGCGTTAGTATTTTTGATTTCTCTAAGCTAATACGATTTAGTGCAAAGTGGTTACTTTTTTAAGTTCTGTCAAAATGTAGATAGTGGCCTCCCATCTACAAAAAAACCTTGTTCTAACCCTATAAATACACTAAAAACGGGAACTACTAATATGTTAATCTTCCATTGTCTCTGTTATCAACGTAACGGACAATAATTTTACATTTAGTGGAGTTTTTGTTTCAATTATAAATTTTTAAATTTACCATTTTTCTTAAATTTGTAAAAATTTACATCAAAAACAAAAATTACGAAGTCTTAAGCAAAAAAATGAGCAGAACAACTTGCACGTTATTTTTGCGTACAAATTTAGCTATTTTTGCACTATTTAGTTATTTGTAATTATGTATATCTTCTGTTTTTGAAATTGATAATATAGATGATTGTGAATCCGTAGGTGACTATTGTTCAAGAAAGGGCTTGGCGAGTCCTAAGTCACACGTGGCGCTATAGTTAAAAGTGCATGGTTAGGCAAATATGACCAATTGTTGAAAAGTGTCATGAGCTCAAGTTCATTTTATTTTGTCAGGAAACTAGCAATTGGTTATTTGTCAGGAACAGAGTTGGAACCAGGCCGGTTTTTTCAGCCCGGGCCCGGCCCACATCAACACGAAAAAATTCAGGACCGGTCACGGGTGACAAAATGTATCGTTTTATACATTTTCCTTGAATGTTCTACATGTACATCTATTCAACGTGCATTATTATTATATTTTATTTGAGATCTCATTTCATCTACATATTTACTCTTGTAAGTACTATTTACGTTTATTCAAGTCATTCATTCAAACAGTAAAAAGAAAACACTGAAAACATTTATTTAGGTAATGAACATACACTTAATTTCAAGGATGATAAATTTCGGCCCGGGTGCATACCAATAATTCCAGCCCCGGACCCGGTTCCAACTCTGATCAGGAACGTTATATATATATATATATATATAAAGAATAAATTCCAGTAAGCTCATGCAAAGGTAGATTTTTTTATTTGAATTTTAAACGAACACAGGCTAAAAGGGCAGCTTTTTAGTGTACAATGGGAAATGCATATCTTTATTAGAATTTTGCAATTGAAAAATGAATCTAATATTATATGTGTTAATGTACATTTACAACATAAATTTTGATAATCTTCAAAGATTCTTCCAGGGTTCACCGGTTTTTATTTTATCGCTTTATTGATTATATGCAAGCTTTTGAATAACTTAAATATGTTTGAATGCTAATTGAGGTATTGGATTGTCAAGCCCAGCCTTATGTCCATAGCAGCAAATAATGGACAGAAATTCAGAACGTCCTGTGGTGTAATATGGATTTAATGAAATTTTTTCAAATTTTTTGCATAAATATCAATGATTACATTAGCATAAAATTGGATCACATTTACTGTAAAATTCTATTTTTGACTGACAGATTTGTTTTGGCATTGACATTTGCTATAAATCTCGTTTACATGCAAACAACTTCAATTGAATTCTATTTATACTGTTAATTGGCTTCGAGAATTATTCCATAAAATTCAATATTGATAATCCCAATTTAGTAATATATTAAAAGTAACAGATTTCTTTCTTAACAAATGCTGGTATTTACTAGTATTTATATTGAATATATTGAATTCTAGTGCTAAATATTGACGTTGGAAAAGTAGATTCTTACCCTGAGCAACAATGGAGCAGAGTGTTATGGATAGCAGGAGACACACCGCAGCCTTCATGTAAGTGGTATCAGAATATTAATAAATTGGTTGGCTTAGAATTATGAGACATTTGGTCTTTAAATAATTAGCCTATTAAATATTTTATTAACTTGATCCTCTGGGTGTAGTTTGGATAAATCAACAGCCAATCACTACTCTTTCAACTAGATTTAAAGTTATATCAAATATGAGCAGCAATAATAAAACTTAATGAGAAACATGGCTTGATATTTAAATGCGTAAAACATCATGTCATTTTCATTAACGATGAGTTACTGAAGAGATTTTTAGTTGAATTACTGGTTGGATATTGAAATAACATGACTTTTATCATTGCAATCATTAGTAAAAAGTTAAATGACTATCTATTTAAAAAATTTAGCCATATGCAATAGGTCTGACTCCTAAAATATAGATTAAATGAAAACCAAAATGGAAGAATTTTGAAATTAAGTAACGGTTATAAACAATTGTAAACAAATTAAAATGAATTGTTTTTCTCATTACTCGTAAAAATACTTCTTGTTGAAATGTATATCAACGGCCCTGCTCGAGATCAGTCTCGAAAACATTTGCTTCCTGATCTCTGAACGCCTTCTATTGAAACTCAGGAAATGAGACATAAAATTTTAATAACACTGTTAATAATACTAGCACATAATTTGAAATTATGATTTCTGTTGCAATTATTAAGAATAAATAGTTTCAATTTTTTATTCTATTTTTTTCATTGATTTTAAATAAAATTGTTATATTTTTATAAATTCATCTAAGTTATTAGGTTAACAAATTCCAATCTTTACACTACAACTATTCAAAATGATAACCTCCTACAACTAGGAAGTACGTATCATCACTGTTGGTCCTAATTAAAAGGATTTCTCTCAAAGTATTTGTCAAATTTTCATTTGCCTTATTCGAACTGAGGAGAGGGGGCTCTTTTATTGAGACTTGGAGATTTTTCCTAGTTTACGTTTATGCACATCTTTGCTTGGAATTGTTATTATTATTGCTCGTGCGAAAAAACTAAGAAACAAACAAGAATAAACAATTATTTTTGAATTCCATCATTTCCAATTCTAAAGCCAACGTTTAGCATATTTCAAAAAATTAGATGGCGTCAAACTTCCTAACAATTCAAGTTGATCCTGTTGATGTGAAGAATGTTTATGTAAGATTTCATTTTAGTACCATAATCCACTCCAGGTTTAGGTAGGGGGGTTGGGGATACTTCATCGAAGACCGGAGAAGCCAAAGGAGGCCTAGTCGAATATGGCTGAACAAAGAAAGATTCAGTTAAATTTTCAGATTTACCTGGATCATTGACTGGATGCAATAATATAAGTATTTCAGATTATGCACATAGCCTAGGGTGGGGCCCGTACCGGGCACGGACAAAGCTTACAGGCATGGGATTCTATAGTGCGGGCACTGGACGGGCATACGGACTCTGAACGTTTTTGTTCGAGGATATTAAATCTTGAAACGATTTTTATATCTATTTAGTACGTATATGAATTTAGTGAAAAAATAGTTTTCATGTAGAGTTACAACAAAAAATTACAACATACCACAAAAAGTATTACACTGAGCTACAAAAAATAAACTTTATTATTCAAAATCATAGTTTCATTGCACTGTCACTTTCTGATACTGCATTAATATGTAAATGATGACTTAAGAATCATAGGTTGTGATCTAACGATGCACCATATCATTTGAATGGAATTAATGTGATTTATTTATTTTAAAAGGTCATACAAGAATTGTAGTGTACTATTATCATAAATATAAACTCGTTTCCAGTAAATGAGTAATCAGCAGAATATTCTCACATGTTCGATGTGTTGTCAATTATTGTGGTGAATTGGTAGAACTTCTTCTGGAAATGGGACTTAAGTATGACATTATCTTTATAAAATTAAAGTACAGCATAACCCCTTAAACTGTCCAGGAAATTCTTCAAATTTTTCATGTTTCTTGAAAAAAATGTTTATAACTTAAAAGTACACTTTAGTTGAAACTTTCAAAATTGCATTCATGCATGTTCTTCAATAAATTTTCATGGCTCCTGCTTATGATTTCAAAATCACCAAATGCGCTTGACAAAAATTTTTTTAAAAACGTTGAAAAACAGTTTGTCCACACCATGCTTAAATTTAAGAAATCAGTTACTTTGCACTGCTTCATTCTAGAAGCAATTTCAGCAGTAAATTTTTAAGAAATATTGATCAGAAATGGATTCACATTGGCAAATAAAGTGATGCAACATCATATAGTTCCCAAAATATATGTTTGATTGTTTATGACGACGTCGGGCTTTATATATGTCATTGTGTCAGGCAAAATCATTGTGGATGGTGGTACACGAGGTGGCATAATTTTTCACTTGTAATTGTTTCGTACAATTCCAAATTGGCGGTAAATTCGGATTGGTTAAAAAAAATCGATGTTATATTGGACTTAACTTGATTTTTGACGTAAACTACATTGATAGGTGTTATGATTTTCAAACTATTTTAGTAGAGACATTTAGATACGGGCATAACGGGCTTAGGACACAGCCACGGACAAACCGACGGGCCTATTTTTGTGGGTACGGGCTACGGACCGGGCACGGGCACGGGCCCTACCCCAGTACATAGCATTAATATATTTGTCTTCAAAGAAATATTTTTGAAAGTCATTTTTTTTAAATGTATGTGCGATATTATATTAAGCGCATTTTAATAGAGAGTGTGCAAAAAACAATTGGCGAAGTCAAGCTCGACGGCAAAACTCTGTGCTCTTCGATTTCATGTTGCAATTGATAGCTCTCATTGATGTTTGATTCTATCAAATGTCAGTTGAGAGTTGGGTTTAGTGGAACAATTTTTAAATATATTAATTTGTTTATTTTCTTCTTTATTATTCAAATCNTATTGCAGCTAAGTTATGGATAGGTGTAGGGATTTTTCACCCGTTTGGCTTGCACTCAATTCATTCTTTGGCATGTAGTAATAAATACAACAAAGGCGCTTTGCCATCGTAGGTAAATGTTATTATTTATCCTAACCGAATTTTAGATACAGATTATGACTAATAACGTGACCGATAATGTGACCGATTGTATTGTTATTTTAATCGTAGTTTGTAGCTAGCGTTTGTATATACTTTTTAGTAGCTAGCGTTGTGTCTTATTTTTAACGTGTCAGTAGTTTATAGTTTATTCGTTTGTCTAGTATGTTACTAAATTATTATATGTAGGAAGCTGCTCTATTTGATAATTAAAGTAGTTTTTGCGTAATAGCAGCTAGTGTCTTTTTATATGCCAACTACTGACATGACACGAATTGAGCTTGAGCATTAAGTCGAATTGTGTTCATAGTTTATTTCACTCAATAAGGCACACATCAATAAATATAGTTTCATGAGACTGAGCTGAGGTGGACATCACAATGGATTGGATCTTTAATTACGTACGAGGATGGAGTTGGCAGCTTTCTGGCGATCCTGTTATGATC
>CABFPE010000315.1:780890-803371 GCA_900660155.1 Hofstenia miamia
TATATATATATATATATATATTGCCTTAGAAAGTCCCGCAAGAATACAACATTAATATGGAAGACTAATGTTACGTTGTACGCCCCATTTCTTTACCCAATACTTCTGTGTCTCTTAAATACTAACAATAATTACAGCAAACACTTGGTCTGTGTTAATTAGGTTAACTAAATGACTAAAGTTAGCGTATCATTTTTGATATCGTTTGATAAAGAATCCATGTAAACAGGCATTTTTACTCTATTTAGGTAATGCTGCTGTGAAGAGATTGAAATTTAATCTGAGCATTGCGCACTGTGCTTACAATCCCTCTACATTTTTAATATTGAATGCGTCAAATGATATCAAAATGACGCATAATGTAAACTAAATTTTCGCTATTGCAATTGTCAAATGAAGTCAACACGAGGAAATTGATGCGTTATTGAATTCACTTTACGAATTCCCCAAGTTATTTTATGAATAATTTATGCAAAACTTGAGCAATAAGTGAATATTACTTGAAAATAAGATCAAAATATTTTGACAGTATATTTTTTTATGATGCATCCAAAAAATATTTTAAATTTATTTAGAATACAAAAATATTCAATTTAAATTTTTCATACGCAAAATTATAAGCAAATTGTTGAAGATAAACTAGGACATTTAGGTCTAATTATGATTACTGTTGAAATGAAATGTTTCTACCTGTATATGCAGCATTATTTTGCTGACTAATGACGTTTTGCTGCTCGCAGCAGAAAATTTATATAATAGTTTAGCAGTAATATGTAAATATGAAGTCTACTAAATGATTTGTAAAAGTCTTTGAAACAATTTCTAAGTAATTTCTAAATGTCTTGTAGACGTCTTCTACATCACTTCTAAACGTCTTAAAGATGTCTTCTACACCTGACATAGAGTCCATTTCTAAACGTCTTCTAAGCAATTTTAAGACGTGCAATAGAACGTCTTCTAAACGTTTTATATTTTAGTTGGTGAATGTTTTCTCCCCTTTTGATGAACATTTGAAATCAATATGTTTCAATTGAAAATTTCGTTTTCTTTACAAAGCTCTCAAATTCTTCTCATTACAAAATTATCAGAGCCATTTTGAAGGAAAACCCAAGCGCAGCACAAAGTCAGAGTCCTAGCGCTACAGATTTTGGTATTCTTTGTTACTCGTTTCAGTTATGAGCCTATTTTGAATAAATAATCAAAATTTATAAACATTATATTAAGGTTTGATCTTAATTTTCAAAAAGTATTATTTATCAGTTTCGTAAAGCCATTAATGTTGCGACAATGGCTTATTAATAGCATTACTGGATTGATCTACATCTATCGAACAAATACTAATTATAATGACTTACAATTATGCCAGATCAAATTATATTTTCATAACAAATGAATTTACTTACACTTCAGTAGGTGATAACGCCATCTGGTATGACTGCTCTTGTTTTCATGAGCACTGTATAATGAATTCAATGGTTTGCAGAAAAGTGTTCCATCATAAGGATTATATGCTAGAGACACTTCCAAATGTGCACTGAAAACCAAATTATACCGAGTTACGTATTAAAATTCATAATATCATATTGACCATCACCAGTGGACTGCTATTGGGAAACATGCGGTATTTGTGACCAACGATGCCATCAGTGGCCCATTGGTGGACCATTAGCGGCATCAGTGGCAACCTTAGTAATTAAGAATCAGTTAGCAGATGCTTCCAAATAAAACTTACTTCATTATTTTGAATCTTAGATCTTTTTTATATAAAATTTTCAATTTGTAACAAAAGTATAATATACCTGCAAAATGAATTTTCAAAATAATTTATTCGTGAATATTTGAACGCATTTAAACTAACTATTATATAAAAAAGTTACGTTTTAGGAGAAGAGATTTTTCAAGTTTTAAAAAATTACTGTTTTAAAACAGTACTTAATTTTAAAATTTCAAATTTTTGTTAAAGATATCGTTCTGGATTTTTTTGGCCTTGTGTTTGTTTAAACAGGAAAGTTTGAACTGCTTAGCAATATAAAATTGTCGATATACATATTGAAGCAATGTTCTGCTATCAAAAACTTACTATTTGTCACTAATAGCCAATTAATGGACCATATTGGCTCACTAATAGGTCATTATCGGAAATACATCACTGGCACATTAATTCCCCAGCGGTCATTACCATTAATGACAACCACAATGGCCCATTGTCGGACCATTAATGGTTTGTTATTTGGGATGGTAAATTTTTTCGCATAATATTGCATATAATAACATAAATAACGTTCTCGAGTTAAGTATTGGCCAGCGTATTAAATTGCAATATTAGGGTGATGATTGCCACCTCTGCCCGCAACTTCCGGCACAACTGATAAAACCTATAACTAAGATAATAATTGTTCAGATATTAATGACTTTAAAAGTTACAGATCAATTGTTATTTTGTGGTGGATGCAAAAGCTTTCTAGAAAAGTATGCTGTTATACATAATTTCCAAACTGGTTACAGAAAAGATCATTCAAGTGAAACATTACTTATAAGATTAATAGACGATATAATTCATGCAAAAACTTCAAATGAATGCACTAGTCCAGGACTCTTAGATCAAAGTGCAGCATTTGATTTAGTAGATAATTCTATATAAATCGAATTTTGGAAAATTGTGGAGCAAAGCAAACTGTTCTCAAGTGGATTCAATTATATTTGTCTAAAAGCATGCAATGCCATATTTCGTAACAGCTAGTTAAAAAATATGAATATTAAGCATCAATTCTGTTTAAAGACGATGATATGCAACTTAGAAGAACTACTATTTTCTGCACTTCAAATATCTTAATACTTCTCAAAAATAAAACTTTAATGAATATACAGAAACTTAATGTTTGATAGGAATTTAAAATTGAAAGATCATGTACATCAGTTAGTTAAAAATCATATTTTATTATGAAAAATCTCTACAAAATTATATATTATTTACCAACAACTTCTAATTCAGAATTCGTCGGAAAAAATTTGTAGCTAAACTAAACTACTACAATACCTGCTTTTTGCAATCGGCAATATTTTGTTTTGGATTTGAAAATGATGGACCAATCATTCAACTTCATTGGCTAAAGTTTTCTTATAGCATAAAATATAAGGTATATATGCTAATCTTCAAAGCAGTCCATAATTATGGTCATACTTATTTGAATGATTTATTTGTTTTGGAGAACTAAACTAAGAGAACATCTAGGGTGCTGGTCAAGCGGTAACGGAATTTCATTTTCACTGTTATAATGGATTGTACACATTCAATAATGATTTATTTTTTATTATAATATGTCATGTGTGACTGTTTAGTAGGTTCATCAATGAGATAGAATTTTTTTGTTGAAAAATTCATTTTTCTTTGATGTATGAGCACAGAAGTCGGTAGTGAAATTTCAAAAGTTAACTTCACTTTTCAAGTAACATCATAACATGTTGTTCCTCTATAAAACATACGTATATGCTCAATGTTATATTAATTTAGGGTTAGTACACTATCTCATCACCAAATATTGGCATAGTTAAAATATTTATTCCATTAAAAATTAGAAAACTAATTGAAGCTTCTTTCTACTAATTTTTGCCATTATTCCTAATTATTGCATTAATTTTACTATAAATAAAGTCCTAGGTATATATATATATATATAAAATTTTGATTTGTTCAGAGTTTTAGATTTTCCATTCTTATATAGTTTATACGGTTTTAACTAGGTTTCGTTTTTATCCTTCCCTGATTGTGCTGCCGTACTCGAAGTTGTTTTGAATTTTATTTCTAAACTCTCTATATTTAAAAAAAAATGTATTGTTTCGCTTTTCATTTCGCTTCCATTGTTCATTTTACAATACGAATTTTCGCTATGCTGCGCTCATTGATTTTTCCACTAGTACTACATGTACCAAAAAAATATAAGAATTTTTTTCAATGGAAAATCCGATTTTGTACAAATATTAAAATGCTTTATATACCTAGTTTTCAGATAATGCCCATAGGAACCAAATCGTCTTAAAAGCAGGTCTCGAATTAAAGTTGACAAAGAAAAAAGAGGCAATTTTCTATCTTGTGGTGTTTTCAGATTTTAAATATCTTCATTAGTTCATGAGTTATAAGCGTTTAAAAATTATTTGAGGAAACCATCACAGATTTTGAAAAACCCTTAGTAGAATTAGGATTAATATCAGTAATCGGTGCGGTGCTGTGCGATTTTAATTAATAGACTTGTGTTTTTTGATGCATGGCGGTAGCCGCAACATATGATAATATTTCAATTACATGTAGATGCATCACTGTAATGAAAGTTATTCAAGCAATGCAAGTATATGTGAAATTGAATAAAAACATAAGTATTGGCGCGATATTTTAGGACAATAAGGGCTACCAAATCAATCCCGGTTCCGGTAAAAATCGGAATGATGATTTCGATTTATTCTATTCAGTTTTTTATTTTTTTGCAACATGTTCCGTCCGTAGTCGGCTCATACATGTAAGCAAGGCAAGCAGTAATTGCCTAAAAATGTACTAATCCATGAATTCCATTTTAAGGTTGCTTTAAAACAAAATTAAAAAATTAAGGGATGTTATGTATTATGCTTACCATAAAATAAAAATAAGCTATAAAAACCTTTGAATGATTATGCGTCACAGCAAGCAGATGCCTTAATACTGTACCTATGCTCGCCCAAATGATAAAATAATATCCGGTTACTTCAACTGATATCACAAAGATTTAGGTTGCAAGGCAAGTAGTCCGTTCATTGCTTCACATTCAAACTTTATTGTTTTAACATAATATGTTCTTTCAATAACAAAAGCCCAAAAGTCAGTTGCGTACGCATGTGAGGATGATATACATTTCCCTTTTTCAACACTGACTTACGTTGATTAAATTCAAATATTTTTAATAAATCAAAAACGATATTAAAAACTGAGTTGGTGAGATACATTTTTAAGGTCTATTTTTCAATATGGCTTCCATTGTAAATCAACAAAAGAATCTTATTCGATAATTGTTTGATGGTTTATTTTTTATATAATAATATAATTTGACTAATTAAAAATATTTGCTTGCCTAACTTTTATATTAATGAGCTGTCACTGGTTTGGTGTGAGTCAATTTATGCGATAATCTAGTTTTATAGTAAGCGCCGCGTTTCAGCTTTGTACTGTGTAGTTATATTTTGCATATATTTTTCTTCATCAAAGTATTTGCTTAAATAAGATAAAATGTTTTCTTCCAGCACTCATCTAGCACAGTAACAGAAAACTACATTGTTTTCTTTCTAAATTGAGAAGCTTGGAAGTTAAGGGGATGCTATGCAACACTAACCATTATGCCCAAGGTTTTGTTAAAACAAAAATTCGAAATGTAGCACACAAAAATCCTGACACAGGTTTGGAAAAAATCTGCAGTATAGCATCGCCTTCACTTATACACTTTTTGATAAGAAAGGAGGTTAAGAAATACGAGCAAACAGAAGCTATATTCAAAGTTTCACATTAAGACTATCCCGGAAATAATCTAAAGTCAAAAGTACGTTTGTAGAGGTAAGTAAGAGAATTCATACAAATTAATCCGATATTGTCAATGTTTTATTATAAAACTAATTAATAATTAGCTGTTATTAAATTAGGGAAAGTAATTACGTATTTATGGTAATAAGAAATCTTACCGATTAGTGTCAGGCTAAAAAATGTGAAGCAAACTATTGCACATCCTCAAAGTGTAAATAGTGCTATTAGGTCTATTGAGTATTGGTTTTACAGTTTGTGTAGCAATGCAACTCCTTCGCTATAAACCAACCGAATTTGACCTTGGGAAACGTCTTATAGTGAACTAGTGTGAAGAGTTATCTCTAGTAAAACATTAAGTTCATAAAATTGCCTTTTGATTAAAACATTCTCATACTATAACAAACATACTAGGAGAATAGAATTTATTAACTATTTGACACATATGTTTGTGAAAAAGAAAACATTTAATACTTATGTCACATTAAATTTGCCTTTTAGATCCTTCCTTTCATATTATTAAGTCTCTCCTCCCCCAAGAAGAAAATGATAGAAAAACAAGTTGAACGAAGTGAAATTCAAATTGACAAATTATTGTGATCATAGTATTTTCTTTTGAATTTGCTTCTGAAGCACTATTTACATCATAAGAGTTTTTTCAAAAAATAGCAATTCAATTAATATCGTTTCCGCTTCGTCTCCAATTTTACATCACGTTGCATCATGAAAAATAAAAACGAGTACCTATTCTTACACTACAATATTATGGAGCGCTCCCTAGCATAAATAATAGACTGTTGAAAGTTATCTTGACCATCAACACTGGAAAATCAATAGATAGGCTAAAACCATTTGTTTACTTTTGAAACTTTGACTTAGAATCATAATTCAACTTTATAAACCTTAGAATCAAATCGAGCACATTATCAAATTTGAGTTTCCAACAGATACTCCTTAAAGACCAGGAAAAATGATAGAGTCACGTGGCATTATATTCGATGCTTTAACCTAATTAAATGATGGAATGCTTCAAAATCGAAAAACGACATATAATTAACTCGTAATTATTTTTAATTTTATTATCATGATTTCTGAATGCTATGCATCTTAACAAAGGTATTGTTCCTTGTCCCAAACTCTGGAAAATTAATTTTGCATCCACAATGGCTACATTATTAATTAGTTTTGCAAAAATAATTAGTGATTTCAATGATATTATTTTTAATATTATTTGAGAAAACGGTGAAACTTGGTAGGCAATATCCATTTGCAATTTGCTTAAAACATCGAATTGCTCAATTCAAAAATGAAATATTCTCACAAATGATTACTAAAGAAAAATACATAATCGGAATACGGTATTTCTTTGAAGTATTGTTACGACTATCATGATATCATCAACATAGCAAAAGAAGTTATCCAAGCAAACTAAGAAGTACTACCGTATTACAATCGATTTCAAAACGGAAATATTGCTACATTTTATAGCAAATAAATGAATTATAATGCAAACAGATTTCAGAATCTTTAGTAGAATATAAACAAATACAGTCTTAACTTATCATAAACAGAGATATATTTCAATGTATTCTGTGACATAATTAACTTTTAGTTGTTAAAGCTGACCGAGAAATTATAATTTGTAATAAAAATGTAATCATTTCTAAGAAATACCATATAATCATTATATCCACATGTTTTCTGTAAAGTTTGCTGTTTATTTTATATGAATTATTAATTGTATGAATTGAAATGATCAAACAAGAATAAAATTGTTTTCAACTTGGTATAGCATGCATTAATTTTCGAAGTTACATGCGCAGTAGAATACAACTAATGAATTTAAATAACCTTTTACAATCCATTTGAGCACAGTGTAATTGTTAAGTTGTAATCTATTTAAGTAATATGTTTAGTGACTATATTAAAGAAAAAGTTTAACATTTCAATTAAATGTCTATAAGTCATTCATCGAGTTCTCTTCCATGGTAATATGGTCTTTTACTAAGTTCTCTGTTTCCTAAAATATGAATTTATAATGAAGTTTAATGAAATATTGACAAGAACTCGCATAAATGTTACTTAAATAAAGGAAATTTTTTAATTGAGTGTGTTCCAATCTACACCTTTTACAGTTCAATTTAAAAATTAACGCACTCAAAATAAAAATTTGTGCATTCAAATTAAAACATAAGTTATTCAAACTTAAAATGAACACATTCAAATTAAAATCTAAGTCATTCAATTTATATTAAATATCAAACTAAGATTTTACTAAAAAATGAAACTAGGAAACAAAATAAACTACATGCTAATACAATGTTTACTTTATTTTCATTTCAGTAAATCATCTTCAGCCATAAATCTTATGAATTGTCTCTGTACATGCTGAAGAAACGCATTGCATGAATAGGGCCATTGTATACCTGATTAACTTTTCAAAAATACATTTCACTCGATTCATAAGAGTCATATAGGTTTGCTCATCTCTTAATATTTGGGCTTGCCAAAATTCATTGAGCTTCTTGGTCTTTGATTTGACAGACGACCAAAAAATTCAATCTGTAATAATGTTGCACTGTAAATTTGGGCCCTTCGAATTTGGCAGTGTAAAGCACTGGCCTCAAATCGATCTTCCCTAAATGTTTAAATAACTCTTATCCTGGTAATAAATAATTTTATGCTCTGATTAAAGCCTTAAAATGGATTCAGAAAATCCTTTTCACTTGGCCTTATTTTCAGTGTAAAGTTGGCTTCATCGAGATGTTGTTGTTCTGTGCTTATGGATACGTCTTTTGCGATATGTGAATTATATTTTAGCTTGGCGGGCAAATGCTTTAGAGTTGCTCAACAATTTTGTTCCAAGCATATTAATATACTGTAGAAAAGCTTTTAGGTATAAGAAGATATCAACGTTAAGGAAACTGGTCTGGTCAACTAAGGCTCTCCAATAAGCACTAATTCAAATTTTATCAATGAAATTTTTTCTAAAAAAGTAGAAAAATCAAATGCAATCATCGAAGACATTCTCAAGCTTGAAGATCCGAATTTTGAAAGGCATTTAATTCGGAGTTGTGCAGCTCTTCCAAAAATTTCCTTCAGTTTGAGAACTTGCAATGCTAACCATATTGCATCTGCAATTTCAGATTTTGACAATGCTGTCCATGCTGCTTTGGAAAATATTACAGGTTCAGCCATTTCCAGTGGACAACGCATGCAAGCAGCTTTGCCATTAAACAAGGTGACTTGGGAGTTCCCACCCCTTCTGTTATGGCACCAGTTGCTTTCACTGATTCAATAGTTGATTCCAATTCCCTTACTCAACAGATTGTTTCTCACATCCTACCAGTCCTCTGAATTTCATGATATCTTCTCTTCAGTGTGCTGAACAAATTCCACATCTCTACCTGTTCACATTGCTCCTAAAGCTAAGAAGATTCTTACAGCCAAATTGAATACCAATATCTTTAACAACATCCTCAGGTATTTTTTCAGCGATTGTGATAGAGTGAGGCTTCAATCATGTTCTCTTTCTCACAGTGGTGACTGGCTTTCTGAGATACCTTTGAAGGCTCTGGTCTTACGCTACACCATATATTTTTGACCACGAACCCGTACTATTACTGTGTTTTTGCCTTTTGGTCAATTCCCCAGTATCAGAACGGTCCACACGACTCTAATCCAAACTAATTGGTTCAAATAATCAAATTTTTTAAACAATAACATAGTACAAAAATGTGTCAGGTAAGCTACTATGTCGATCCCAGTCATGATTGATGCATGAAAGGACCAGTTGCGAGATTGTTAGTGCGGAACTCCAAACTTTATAATTTACAGTTTCTTTTCGAATTTTGGTGTTTCAAAAATTGCAAATATAGGTATTGTTAAAAAAATATATCCGGATTGCACAGCAGTAATTTAATGAGGTTTCTAAAATAGTGCACAACAACATTTCTAAGGCTTCAGAATAATTTACAGGGTACAGCAAATTTTCTAAGAACTTATTTATTAACAACATAAGCTTCAAAATAACAGATTATACAAAAACAAGATCTTCAATGGAAAATTAACTTCAAGGTGGCCACCCTTAGCAGGGATACACATATTTAGATCCAAATGCGTCAAGAAATTTTTGGCAATAGCTCGCAAGTCTTAATGAGAACCTCGATCGATTTCACATGCTTAAGTGACTCACTAGACTCTTTGAAAGAGAGCAGATTCGTGCAGAAAATCTATTTCCTGCTGCTAAAGTGCTTAACTGATTTCAATGGTTCAGTAAATGTTCGCACATTCTAAAATTCAACTAAGAAATTACTGCCCAACCCTACCCAAGCTATATTGAGGCTTTAAAATTTTTGAAACATTTACCCAACCTATTTACAGAAATTAAGTGCTGCCGATTAAATGGAGGAACAACTGCATCAATTAGTTCACTGTAGGACTCTTCAAGGGGAATTTTCAATCACTAGTTCAATCTATTTGAGCGGCTGTAATGACGATACTTCATTAACAATTTATGCATCTTATTACGTGAAATATGATCTTCAAACAATGACATCTGCACAGGGACTCCGCAAAAATAGTTCTATGGTAAAATAATTGCCATACATTATTTATTTTCATGAAAATTTTATGGCAATATCTATTTTTGGAGAACATTTACGGGAATTATATATTTTGAATGTCCGATTATTGCAATTATTTATTTCGTGAAAAACATTATTTATGGTAGGCTAGCTGGAACTATTTTAACCATTTTACATGCAAATGGACTGGATACCTGGCACGTCAAATTCGTGTAAGCGGCTCTTCAGCAAAGCAAAATTGAATTTTGGTTAACTACGTCAAAAATTGACGCCAATGCACATGAAAGCACAATTATTTTTGTCCAAGAAACATACATTGGGACGTTAAACTGTTTTCTAAAATAATTAGTTTTCTTGATTATTTTGAAGGAAATCGAAATTATTGCCATTAATTATTTTCTAACACATGGAAATAATTATTGCTGGGGACCGATTATGGAAATAATTTTTTTCTGAAAAAGGTTATAGATAATTTATTTTTACGGACTCCATTATGGTAATTATTTTTGCGGAGCCCTTGAATCTGCATGTGTCATGGAGAATAACAGACAATCATTGTAAATCTTTCACATCACATCAAAGGCGCATTCGTTTTCAGAGGATAACTTGAGTATAAAAACAAACTTTTTCCCCTGTTTAACGCCATTGCATTGGAAGTAACATGTATTTGAACTGAATTAATTGGCCACTTAACTTCGTTCTCAGTCGATTTTTATAATGAACCTATTTGTGGGTTGGGTGAGGTTGACAAGTTTTCCACCCTTAGCTTAGATTAACCTATGTATATAAATACTTCTATTGATAGAAAAGCATTTGAAAACAGAACAGCTGAGAAATTTTTAGTGAATAAAAACTAATGTGAAATTTTTAATTGAATTTATTTTTTACAAAACGATGTCTGGACCATTGCACATTTGACAAAGTTGTCCATGATTTAGTTTTTGGACTTATGCCCCACAATAGTTTGCGTAGTTTTAATCTTACTTATAGAGTACTCCAACACCAATTGCTTTATATTAGAGTACGACTCATAAGCGATGAAACATTATATATACCATTTTATTTTATAATAAATTGGTTTGAAATTTCAGCCAAAAAGCTTTAATCTGTTAGGAACAACTTTTTTAGTTGAGCCCTTGCAAGGTGAACATTTGGAAGGCTTTGGCAGAAGGATCCCTTAATTCACTTTAAATTATTTTGTTCATTAACAATGAATGAGTCAGACTTGAATTGCAAGGATTGATTTATATCATTTAAGTGTCAATGTTTCCTGCTACAAAGCTTAAATGTAATATTTCTAAAAAATACCATAGGAGCTATTATAAAATAAAGGAGAAAAATAGTGTAAATAGTAAAAAATTCAATACAATATGGCCTACAATGACCATTAAATTAACATTAACGTAAATAATTTTTGTGAAATTTTGCTGCACTACTATCTAATTATTCCAATTACTAGAAATAGTTGTCTACATTTGTGATAATTAAATGAATCTAATCTATTTACTAAAGCATACTCACTCAAATGTCTTTTGAAAGGCTCCGATGATTCTATGAAATCTTCATTAGGAGCTTTTTTAAAACGATGTTTTTCACGGACTGGATTGAACTCGAAGCTGTTTGCTAAAATATAAACATCATGTGTTTTTCTTAGCCCAATCTAGCTTGACCATTAACTAGTATAGTTAGTTTTTAGCATTTTTTGTACACGATGCTTCTTAGCCATGCCTTTTTTTAGTTAAGCAAGGTTATAAATCGCATGCAATCATTTGAATCTATCTATCAATGTAGTTTCGCCCAAGCATTACATTGTGTAATGCATCAAAATTATTTAATGGCCTCTAAAAATCTTGCCATATAAATTAATTGATGTCAACAATGCACATCTATAGGAATCAGATTAATTAAATGTGGGATATAAATTTGGTTTTTGTAATTTACAAAAATGGTACTAACTAAATAATTATATAAATGACAAGTTCTCCTATATTCAAGGAACAAAGTCATCACGAATCTAAATATGGTAACCATAAAGTCATGGAAATTGAATTGCTTCCTAACATTAAAATAAATATATCTGTTTCAATTGTTGCTAATTTATGACTGCATAGCTAATATCTGATTGGTTAGACATGTTGATTGGATACTATTTCAAATTTGCATATTAGAAGAGTACATTTCTTGTTGACTTTTAAGAAAACGTCGCAAGGATGTGAATGAGCTTACTCATGGATTGAAATTTTATAATGAAATTGGATGTGATTAAAAATTTAGTGAAATTTTGCATCTAATGATTTCAACTGTTAGTGTGCCAACAGCTTAAAATGCTGTAGTAGTACCTTGGGATCTAATCGAACCCAATTAGATCAACATGATAGTATAGCTCGTAGTTTCACCAAATATAGCATGTTTTACAGTGCACTAGTATAGGTTTACATCTTTTTTATCTAGTTAGATTTTTTGTAATAAATTTCGTAACATTGTCAGTTTTAGACTACTCTTGCAAATTTCGTTTTTTAGGAATTGGCCACATTAGGCAAAATTATAAATTGCAGTCTTATCATATATGCAAGTATTCTATAGATCATTTGGTTCATGATCCCCTCAACTTGGCTGAAAAGTACCTACATACTAGTCATTCTACATCATAGGTTAAAAATATAATTACAGGGCAAAATATAGTGTAGAATTAGTAACATTTCACTGTTGTTTAACTACTAATATTGTGATTAGAGGCTTTTTTCATCCTTCAGGATTGGCCTGAGAAAAAAATGTTTTAGGAAAGTAAATAAGTTTGATTCTCAAATATTCTTTCCAAAGCTGCAATTGAAGTGGTTCCTACATCACTCCAGCGTCTTCTGCAATTAGTATGAATCTTTTGGCTTCCATAAAAGAGAACCTTCAAGAAAAAACTGTTTCTTCTGAAAGTATAATAAACATCCCATCAATATGAATCCAGAACAAATGTATTCGAATATGTCTGAATATATATAGGTACTACCAAATCAAAAACAATCATTAAATTGTGAAGAAGAATAAGCTGAAAGACTAAAGCCAACAACTTGTTTCACAATTTTGGTGGGAAGCGTAAACTTCAGAGAAAAGCAATATAATCTGTGTTAGGATAATCAACTAAAATGCATTGGTACTACTACCATTGCAAGTACAGAAATATAACTTCTGCAAAGTGCTTTTTTAGATTCTAAAATGGACCTTTCGACTATAGCTGAAAATAGATATTCATTTGCAATAAATAACCCAAAAGACAACGTGTATAATAAGAATGTAGTAGGTAAAATTGCTAACGTTTTTAAGGAAAAATGATTTGTAAATTAATTAAAATTTCACAATGAATGCTTTATCAAAATTTGATATGCATGCGAAATATCAAAATCTCCAATCGCTCAATTTAATGTATGCTCTATATTTGTTATTGTAAACAGTGTAGCTTTGATATACATTTGTTTTTCCCAAAGTTATTATTTAAAACAGCATTAAAATATAAATGTTCCTCATATATATACATATATATATAAATATATAAATATATGTATATATATATATATATATGCATATATATATATATATATATATAAATATATATATATAAAAATATATTATTATATATACATATAAAATTATAAATATGCCTAATTTAATAGTTTTTGCAGAAATGGCTAATACGTATAAAAAATCATCAAATTGTTGATAGCCAAATATAAAATATTTCTAGAAAAATACTATTTCTTTTAGATATTTAGAATTATTATATGCAAGTTTGAGTACATTTTTATTTATTAGTTTGACAATTATTAGAATTTTGGCCGAAATTAAATTAAATTATCTAAAGTATTTAAAATTCACACTTTCAAAATTTTAATTTTTATATAATTTTGAATTTAGAAATAGTAACTCTAATTTATAGTTACATTAATGATTTAAAGTAAGTAGGCCTATAACAGTAGAAATTCTGTTTGCTGAAGTACAAATTTGTGGGTTGTGGTGCCTGAGAGCCATATTTATTATCAAATCTTATACCATATAATGATGATTTTAGAACAAGTAACATTCCTTTCATGATCAACCTATTTTCTTGAAAATACTTTATTTTTTCATCATAAAACTTTTCAAGGACAATCAATTTGTAATTCACACAAAGAAGTCCTTCTGCCCCTCAAATATCATTTTCAAATTCATCACTGCTATTTTCAGGAGGTGTATACAACAAATTTTTTAGTCAAATTTTATTCTAACCATGAGATAAACGAATAAATTGTAAAATGAGATTGAAAGAACTTGTTTTTTTTGTCTCTTGTATCAATCAAAGTAGTAATTTTACTGTGCAGATCTTGATAGCACTCCTCCAATCTTAAAATACTTCTTAAATTTCAAAAAACCAAAATTATTTAATAATATTTTAAAATATTTTTTGCCTTTATATTCGCATTTTATAAGCATTTCCATGAGTTATTTAAATAAAGGAATGCTCTTAAAATAATAAACGTTTTAATATCATTTCATTCTAAAGGCCTTAAACTTTAAACTGGATTATTTTTGTACAATGTGAATGGTCGATCACATAGCTGAGAGATCCACTATCAATAGTTCACAGAGTATTTTTTATTAACAAATCATTTGAATCTGATAAATAAGAGTGTAATCAACTGAGCATTGGGACCATTTATCTGGAGTAGTTAGTAAACTTTGATAAATACATTAGAGCATAAATAGAAGTATTTAAGGGCATATTTTCTTCAAATATAAAGAATATTGCTTTAACTGTAAGTAATTTGACGAAATTTACGACTGCCTCTAGACATTGTAATTACAATTACTGTGATTGTTTCTTTAGCAGTAACGCTTGGTGATTACAACGATATCTTCCTAAATGTGCAATAAGAGGAATTTTGCCTCAATATCTGTATCTTACGTCTACTATATATCAGTCATGGGTCTGCTTATTAGGCAAACTCAAAATGATAGATTAAATGATACAGTGAATTAACCATTTCGAAGATTTGTTGTATACTCAAGAAAACGGTTTATATTATAGAGCCCAAGGGTTTATCTAACATTAATCATACTTATAATTACAAACTTCACAATCATTTTTCTAAGATGGCAAATAAATAGTTGCTTAAATCGTTTTGTTATCTCATTTTGCACAGATTTCCTACAGATTTTTCGAATAAGAAATTTTTCATAATCAGGTCAAAATAAAGTCTTTCATTTGAATTTTAGGACTTGCTGTATAACATGCAATTTTAGCTCATCACAAACTATCAACATCTACTTCCGCAGAGTCAAATATTTTGACTAATAGTCAAAAGAGGTTTCTGCGTAAATTGCATTGCATATAAATGTACAAAAATTACTAAGTGAAGTCGCTATAATTACATTTCAACTGTAGGTGACAGGAGAACATTTCGGATGATATATTAAATAGGCCTCATACTCTACGCTCACGAATGTGTATTGAATAGTTAATTGATCACTCATAAACAACTCATATTACATCAGCTATCTGATTTCTAATCCTAGGAATGGAAAGTCATGCTTATTCACGCAGACTGAGACAAACTTAAGAGGTATTCATATTTTCAGAATAATTAGAAGCCAATATGTTGTGACTGTTTTACTAATATCTATTTGATTAACTGACACCTATAAGTCTTACTTTCACAAAGACCTCTCGCTCATTTGATACAGTGTATATTTGAAGGTTGCATCTTATAAAGAATTTTTCAATATTATTTTCTTCTCATGTGAAATTTATCAGTATGTATTATTTCTTTGTAAAAAAAAGATTATGGTTCTAAATGAAATAATGCGAGTAATGAGATACTGATTTAAAGATGGCATTGCTATATCTACAAATAAATAACCAAGACAAAATCATACTATTCAAGTAATCAAGGTATTTAGCTAACATAGTAATTTTTGTTATTGTATATGCTTAATATGAGCAATTGATAAATTTTACTATTTGGAAATTAGAAATGTGATGAAATTTAAAATTCCTGACATGTCCTTGTATTCATTTCTAAGTTGGCATTGGCAACGTAATTAAAAAAACCGCAACTTTCCGAGTTCTTAAGCAACACAGGCTAATGGTTAATTTAATTAGTTAGCTACACTTTTAATTGTTTATATATAAATAGAGTTGAAAAATAGTAACACTTTGCCGCAATGAGGCATTCAAAGGAATTATTTATTATTTAAGGCCTTTTATTAATAATTTATAAAAAATCAATTTATCACACATCCTATATCGTTAATGAACCAAAAATTTTACGGAAGGAACGAAAAACTGTGTAATCAAAATTTTACAACAAATGCATAATTGAATGCTATAAGAACTTCCCTAGGCATAGAGTATGGGAATACAACCGGAAAATTAATTCATTTAAGCTTGAAATTACACGCATCAATGATTTTCAATCCAATAATTTTGAAAAACAACATTTGATTTTAAATTCGTTTTAAAATTGCCGTGAAACACTTAATATGAAAAACAATTAGCACCATCTTACTATCAAATATTTATCCTATAGGCATAAATATATGTATATTATATATATATATATATATATATATATATATNATAGATAGATAGATAGATAGATAGATAGATGATTAGATAAACAAGATATCCGGCCCTAAGTAATTTGGTGATGTGAATATCTGGTGCTAAATAAAAATTTTTTGTATGTGCACTACTTGCAATATCTAGACATAAATAACATAAGATTCCCAAAAACCTATTTATTCATTCCAATAGGTGACTGGCGCTAAATATTAGAAAAAATATGGAAAATGGTGCTTGATAATGTTTAGTGCTATTTTCTAGGCAATATAACGTTATATATATATATATATATTTCAAATTTTACAATTATTAATAATGTAAACCAAATCATCTTAATGAATAGTTGCTTAGAACTTTCCAGGCACCATGATATTTCTGAACAGGTAAATGACGAAACTGCTTGAGCACTTTTGCAATTTGTGATTTATGCAAACAGTTTGCCGTTGTCATTTGTATTTCATTAGTTGCGTTAGTATTTTTGATTTCTCTAAGCTAATACGATTTAGTGCAAAGTGGTTACTTTTTTAAGTTCTGTCAAAATGTAGATAGTGGCCTCCCATCTACAAAAAAACCTTGTTCTAACCCTATAAATACACTAAAAACGGGAACTACTAATATGTTAATCTTCCATTGTCTCTGTTATCAACGTAACGGACAATAATTTTACATTTAGTGGAGTTTTTGTTTCAATTATAAATTTTTAAATTTACCATTTTTCTTAAATTTGTAAAAATTTACATCAAAAACAAAAATTACGAAGTCTTAAGCAAAAAAATGAGCAGAACAACTTGCACGTTATTTTTGCGTACAAATTTAGCTATTTTTGCACTATTTAGTTATTTGTAATTATGTATATCTTCTGTTTTTGAAATTGATAATATAGATGATTGTGAATCCGTAGGTGACTATTGTTCAAGAAAGGGCTTGGCGAGTCCTAAGTCACACGTGGCGCTATAGTTAAAAGTGCATGGTTAGGCAAATATGACCAATTGTTGAAAAGTGTCATGAGCTCAAGTTCATTTTATTTTGTCAGGAAACTAGCAATTGGTTATTTGTCAGGAACAGAGTTGGAACCAGGCCGGTTTTTTCAGCCCGGGCCCGGCCCACATCAACACGAAAAAATTCAGGACCGGTCACGGGTGACAAAATGTATCGTTTTATACATTTTCCTTGAATGTTCTACATGTACATCTATTCAACGTGCATTATTATTATATTTTATTTGAGATCTCATTTCATCTACATATTTACTCTTGTAAGTACTATTTACGTTTATTCAAGTCATTCATTCAAACAGTAAAAAGAAAACACTGAAAACATTTATTTAGGTAATGAACATACACTTAATTTCAAGGATGATAAATTTCGGCCCGGGTGCATACCAATAATTCCAGCCCCGGACCCGGTTCCAACTCTGATCAGGAACGTTATATATATATATAAAGAATAAATTCCAGTAAGCTCATGCAAAGGTAGATTTTTTTATTTGAATTTTAAACGAACACAGGCTAAAAGGGCAGCTTTTTAGTGTACAATGGGAAATGCATATCTTTATTAGAATTTTGCAATTGAAAAATGAATCTAATATTATATGTGTTAATGTACATTTACAACATAAATTTTGATAATCTTCAAAGATTCTTCCAGGGTTCACCGGTTTTTATTTTATCGCTTTATTGATTATATGCAAGCTTTTGAATAACTTAAATATGTTTGAATGCTAATTGAGGTATTGGATTGTCAAGCCCAGCCTTATGTCCATAGCAGCAAATAATGGACAGAAATTCAGAACGTCCTGTGGTGTAATATGGATTTAATGAAATTTTTTCAAATTTTTTGCATAAATATCAATGATTACATTAGCATAAAATTGGATCACATTTACTGTAAAATTCTATTTTTGACTGACAGATTTGTTTTGGCATTGACATTTGCTATAAATCTCGTTTACATGCAAACAACTTCAATTGAATTCTATTTATACTGTTAATTGGCTTCGAGAATTATTCCATAAAATTCAATATTGATAATCCCAATTTAGTAATATATTAAAAGTAACAGATTTCTTTCTTAACAAATGCTGGTATTTACTAGTATTTATATTGAATATATTGAATTCTAGTGCTAAATATTGACGTTGGAAAAGTAGATTCTTACCCTGAGCAACAATGGAGCAGAGTGTTATGGATAGCAGGAGACACACCGCAGCCTTCATGTAAGTGGTATCAGAATATTAATAAATTGGTTGGCTTAGAATTATGAGACATTTGGTCTTTAAATAATTAGCCTATTAAATATTTTATTAACTTGATCCTCTGGGTGTAGTTTGGATAAATCAACAGCCAATCACTACTCTTTCAACTAGATTTAAAGTTATATCAAATATGAGCAGCAATAATAAAACTTAATGAGAAACATGGCTTGATATTTAAATGCGTAAAACATCATGTCATTTTCATTAACGATGAGTTACTGAAGAGATTTTTAGTTGAATTACTGGTTGGATATTGAAATAACATGACTTTTATCATTGCAATCATTAGTAAAAAGTTAAATGACTATCTATTTAAAAAATTTAGCCATATGCAATAGGTCTGACTCCTAAAATATAGATTAAATGAAAACCAAAATGGAAGAATTTTGAAATTAAGTAACGGTTATAAACAATTGTAAACAAATTAAAATGAATTGTTTTTCTCATTACTCGTAAAAATACTTCTTGTTGAAATGTATATCAACGGCCCTGCTCGAGATCAGTCTCGAAAACATTTGCTTCCTGATCTCTGAACGCCTTCTATTGAAACTCAGGAAATGAGACATAAAATTTTAATAACACTGTTAATAATACTAGCACATAATTTGAAATTATGATTTCTGTTGCAATTATTAAGAATAAATAGTTTCAATTTTTTATTCTATTTTTTTCATTGATTTTAAATAAAATTGTTATATTTTTATAAATTCATCTAAGTTATTAGGTTAACAAATTCCAATCTTTACACTACAACTATTCAAAATGATAACCTCCTACAACTAGGAAGTACGTATCATCACTGTTGGTCCTAATTAAAAGGATTTCTCTCAAAGTATTTGTCAAATTTTCATTTGCCTTATTCGAACTGAGGAGAGGGGGCTCTTTTATTGAGACTTGGAGATTTTTCCTAGTTTACGTTTATGCACATCTTTGCTTGGAATTGTTATTATTATTGCTCGTGCGAAAAAACTAAGAAACAAACAAGAATAAACAATTATTTTTGAATTCCATCATTTCCAATTCTAAAGCCAACGTTTAGCATATTTCAAAAAATTAGATGGCGTCAAACTTCCTAACAATTCAAGTTGATCCTGTTGATGTGAAGAATGTTTATGTAAGATTTCATTTTAGTACCATAATCCACTCCAGGTTTAGGTAGGGGGGTTGGGGATACTTCATCGAAGACCGGAGAAGCCAAAGGAGGCCTAGTCGAATATGGCTGAACAAAGAAAGATTCAGTTAAATTTTCAGATTTACCTGGATCATTGACTGGATGCAATAATATAAGTATTTCAGATTATGCACATAGCCTAGGGTGGGGCCCGTACCGGGCACGGACAAAGCTTACAGGCATGGGATTCTATAGTGCGGGCACTGGACGGGCATACGGACTCTGAACGTTTTTGTTCGAGGATATTAAATCTTGAAACGATTTTTATATCTATTTAGTACGTATATGAATTTAGTGAAAAAATAGTTTTCATGTAGAGTTACAACAAAAAATTACAACATACCACAAAAAGTATTACACTGAGCTACAAAAAATAAACTTTATTATTCAAAATCATAGTTTCATTGCACTGTCACTTTCTGATACTGCATTAATATGTAAATGATGACTTAAGAATCATAGGTTGTGATCTAACGATGCACCATATCATTTGAATGGAATTAATGTGATTTATTTATTTTAAAAGGTCATACAAGAATTGTAGTGTACTATTATCATAAATATAAACTCGTTTCCAGTAAATGAGTAATCAGCAGAATATTCTCACATGTTCGATGTGTTGTCAATTATTGTGGTGAATTGGTAGAACTTCTTCTGGAAATGGGACTTAAGTATGACATTATCTTTATAAAATTAAAGTACAGCATAACCCCTTAAACTGTCCAGGAAATTCTTCAAATTTTTCATGTTTCTTGAAAAAAATGTTTATAACTTAAAAGTACACTTTAGTTGAAACTTTCAAAATTGCATTCATGCATGTTCTTCAATAAATTTTCATGGCTCCTGCTTATGATTTCAAAATCACCAAATGCGCTTGACAAAAATTTTTTTAAAAACGTTGAAAAACAGTTTGTCCACACCATGCTTAAATTTAAGAAATCAGTTACTTTGCACTGCTTCATTCTAGAAGCAATTTCAGCAGTAAATTTTTAAGAAATATTGATCAGAAATGGATTCACATTGGCAAATAAAGTGATGCAACATCATATAGTTCCCAAAATATATGTTTGATTGTTTATGACGACGTCGGGCTTTATATATGTCATTGTGTCAGGCAAAATCATTGTGGATGGTGGTACACGAGGTGGCATAATTTTTCACTTGTAATTGTTTCGTACAATTCCAAATTGGCGGTAAATTCGGATTGGTTAAAAAAAATCGATGTTATATTGGACTTAACTTGATTTTTGACGTAAACTACATTGATAGGTGTTATGATTTTCAAACTATTTTAGTAGAGACATTTAGATACGGGCATAACGGGCTTAGGACACAGCCACGGACAAACCGACGGGCCTATTTTTGTGGGTACGGGCTACGGACCGGGCACGGGCACG
Source organism: Hofstenia miamia (assembly GCA_900660155.1). NCBI lineage: Eukaryota > Metazoa > Xenacoelomorpha > Acoela > Hofsteniidae > Hofstenia > Hofstenia miamia. The sequence continues at coordinate 802,424 of CABFPE010000315.1, forward strand.
GGCCCTACCCCAGTACATAGCATTAATATATTTGTCTTCAAAGAAATATTTTTGAAAGTCATTTTTTTTAAATGTATGTGCGATATTATATTAAGCGCATTTTAATAGAGAGTGTGCAAAAAACAATTGGCGAAGTCAAGCTCGACGGCAAAACTCTGTGCTCTTCGATTTCATGTTGCAATTGATAGCTCTCATTGATGTTTGATTCTATCAAATGTCAGTTGAGAGTTGGGTTTAGTGGAACAATTTTTAAATATATTAATTTGTTTATTTTCTTCTTTATTATTCAAATCCAAGTGAGGCTAAGTTATTGACGACACTGTAAACTTAGGGGAGATATCAATGCGGGGCCTCACTCCCCAATTTTATGTATTGAATTTGCAGTAACCGCTCTAGTGTACTCTAGATACTTTTTACTAAATATTTTGTACTTGAATAACACTTGGGCCTCCAAAATTTTCAAAAAAGTTTGATTAAAGATATTTTTTATAATTTTAGACCACAGCTTTTTTTGCTATATTTATATATTGTTTTTGATATTTTGACAAGCTAACGCCCCAAAAGGCTAAAATTCCAAAATTTTTGCCCACAAATTGTTTAAAATTGCTTATAATAAAATTAACTTGTATCCTTTAAGAATAACAATTATGTTACCATTTGGAGGCCCTCAGTGACACTAATGATTGATAATGCTACTCTTAGTTGTATATATATTTTACCTATCATACAAAATATACTAAATAAAAAAAATGAAACATTCACTATTTAAATTCATTGAAAAACGAAAAACTGACTAAAGTTATGCAAAGAATTGATATGTAGAAAATGACAAAATTGGGTTTCCTAGAAATGTAGTTGCACTATAAAATAACAGATCCCTCAATCACAATGTGTAATTTTCCATATTAAAACAGAATATATATATATATATATATATATATATATAAA
>CABFPE010000315.1:818422-830706 GCA_900660155.1 Hofstenia miamia
TATATATATATATATATATATATATATATACAGGATGTCCCAAAAAAAGATTTTATTATATTTGGCTCCCGTTTTGTATGTAGATGATGGATCGAGCTGTCCTTCTAGGTACTAGTAATCTATGTTTTAGGATTTTTTTGCCACCAACCCCATCTTTCATTTACGTTATTAAGGTATTGAAAATTGATCAGAAATTTAGCACTAATTTATTGTAAAAAACAACAGAATTATCAAACAAAAGATTATCAGAACAAAAGAAAAAGTTCAGGCAACATCGGGGTAGACATCCTCATCGACGAATCGATTGCCCAGCAACTGGATAACGTCATCTTCATTGGCTCTTGCTCCGGCTAGTTCTTCTGGAGATGTCAGATCCGCCGTCTTCAGTTGCTCAAAGTGACTGCCGCCGTTTTCCACGATGAGATGCATTCGGTGCTTGAACGCCAGGAGGACCTTGTTTCTCCCGAATCGAGCATGAAATCGTCGCTGGACCTCAACCGGACTTTTGGTTTCATCGTACCAAATTGCAACCCTAACCCGTTCTTCGATGCTCATTTTTAGAAGAATTGCGGCAAGTGATATTTCACAACTGCATGAACTGGCTTCAAATCGTTCCGTTCTTGGCGCTACAGATAAATGATAATTAAATCATTTTGCCGCTAATAATACAATTATTAATAATAAATGAAAATTAAGATCAATATCTCGCTTGTCGAACGTAATTGAAAGATGGGGTTGGTGGCAAAAAAAATCCTAAAGCATAGACTATTAGTACCTAGAAGGACAGCTCGATCCATCATCTACATACAAAACGGGAGCCAAATAAAATAGAATCTTTTTTTGGGACACCCTCTATATTGACGAAAAATAAATTTCCAATCAATTTTTACATACTGTAAATCCAAAATATAATGTATAAATTTGAAAACAAAATTTCTCTGCAGTATCAAGAAAGTTCTTCTGTTTACAGGGTATTGAAATCTTAGAAGCTTTTGCTCTGGAAATCGAATAAATTACATTTACTTTAGATTAATAAGTGTTAATATCAACACGTCCATCAACTCCAAAATTTTATTTTTTCATCTAAAATCTAAACCTAATACATAGAACACTGCAATTATGTACACATTAGCACCATGTCTAGGAGTGAAATGAATAATACTGCACACGCTGTTGCAACAAAGTTTATTACTCTCAGAAGTGATTAATTTTTTCATTTCGAATCTTAAGTCCTGTGCTATTGATTCTCAAATGTTTTCCTCTGACGTAATGAATGAGTATGGCTAGCGAGTATGAGTTCATGTGATGTGAGGTCTTTGGCAACAGGGCGCTTCTTTTCATCCCTCGTCATACACCAGGCAGTGAATTCGATAATATTTTTGCAACAAGTATTTCGGATTCTTGGAATTGGGGTTTCTCCACTTCCAATGGCGAAGACAGCTGCTATGGGCGCCATTTCTCCCCAAGGTGGAGTTCCCATTATCATTTCAAATACAGTGCAACCGAGACTCCTAAGTTAATCTTCAATAATTAACATTTAATATGAAAAGTGAGTCCACAAATATACATTTAACATGATGTGTTTTGTGTATTTGTTGAAAAACCTACATACTGGATTGAGAATATTATATTTTAGTGAGAAACAGGTCATAAATTTGAGCCCAAACTTGATACCAAGAAACCGATTTTAGAAACTTTGTCACATGCCAAGCCTATGAACCATCTGGTTTCCAATTCAAAGTTCAATTCCCTGATTTATGATCGACAAATATAATTCTAATTTACATGTATTGCATCAAATCAATATAGTCCATTTTGTATAATAGTTCATTTATAGAGGAATAACTAACTAGGTTACTCTATATATTCAATAGTAAGCAACATTGAACCAGTCATAACCTGATTCATGTGTTGACCAGGTTCCTACATTACTGTAATCCATCCGCTGAAAATTGTATTATTTTGAAAATATATTTCAATGTTGAATTTAATAGTAAAAATTAATGCTAGAAATTACCAAATATCGGATTTTGGACCATGCCCCTTTTCTGTAATTACTTCAGGAGCCATCCAATATGGGGTTCCTTTCAATGACATGAATATATCTTTCTTCGACATAGACATATTCTAAAAAACATATAAGCTGCTTTTCCGATTTATACAAAAATAATTATGTCCATGTATATCTAAGTAATAGATTTATGTGAAAATTTCCTACATTAAAGTTTTGCAAAAGCAAAATTAAAGTTAATCACAAAATCATACATAACATTACACAATTTAGTCGGGGTAAATTCAATAGGCTGTTTCAAATAAAATGACTTTATGAACGTGCAGTCTTGTTACTTATTCATTTAGATACATATATATGTATTTTATTCGCAAAAAAACTACAGTCAATTTGTAAACGACTTGGTTTGCCACAAAAATCTAATACACTAACCATATTGCATAAAATTTAAATGCTCGTTACTAATATCTACATACCCTATATTCATTTTGTAACTTCTAGAGTTAAACATGGAATGATACATTTATGAATTAGTTTCTTAGTACACTAAAATTCAAATGGAGGATAATTAAATTTGTTAAAGATATCCATAACCCTGTAGACAAAACAAAAAAAGCAGCCAGTGTAAAGCATTTGCTTACGGAATAAGCTAATCGTTTGCTATTTGCTTTACAGTAGTTTGAAAGAAATGCGACTTTAATAATAGTGATTTATACAATTATAAGAGGAAACTTGAATAATTTACCAATGCAATCTTTTTCGCGCATCCAAAATCAATAAGCTTAATAACGCCATCTGGCGTTACCATGATATTGCTTCCTTTGATGTCACGATGCACAACTCTATTTTCATGGAGATAACCGATTACTGTAACTAACTGTTTAGTATAGCGAATAGCAACATTTTCATCTAAAGGGCCAAAACTTTTGAGCAAATTTGCTACTGTTCCGCCCGACACAAACTGCATAAAGATGTTTAGTGTTCCATTTTCGATGCTTGTACCGAGATACCTAAAATACAAAAATTATGGTCATGCTCTTTGCTAAATTTTAGAAATTTCTATGCATGTTTTCACCATTCACTAGCCTAAAGAGCACAGAACTGAGTGATTATTTTGCATGAATGCTGGTATATATTCTTTATGTTGTAGTTTGTGCTATTTAGATATCTAGTTAATTGTCGTTTGGAGTTACTCAGGGAGCTCATAACTAATGTTCTGCGGCCAAAGATTTTGGTTTACACCCAAAATCCCCTGTAAGATTCATTTCTTAACATTATGAAAAACAATTTATTTCAGTGGTTTCTATTTGTATTTTGTTTTTAAAACAGTCGCTTTGACCATTTTCTTTAATTGTTCGAAATATGAGCATGTTTTAATAGTTCCATTGAAAATTGAAATATTTTATTTAGTAATAGTAAAAGTGCCGTCGATGGCAAAAAAAATCACGGTGGGCTACGGCCAAGATAATTGTCTTGGAGGTAGAACGCAAATCACTCTCCACAACACAAACCCCACTATGCTTAGTCCTGAAATATGTATATTTTTGGTGGTACACTGTTTCAATCAAGTCTACATGTGCTACAAAAGACCATCTCATTAGTAAGATGAATTCAATTCAATTTATTTCGGTTAAAAAAGCAGCATTAACTACTTAAATAAGTCTTCATCAGTTTTAACTTATACCTATGCCACTATTATTGAGACTGGCTAAAAAAATTCTCGCCCCAAAAATCCCACAAAACTCCCTACAAGCTAAAATTTCACAACATGTGGTGTGCTGCGGTGATGTGTGCGGATGCCCACTCCTAAGGCAAGCCTGCTTAGTTGACAACTTGGTTGGAATTTAATTTTCGATTATATTTACTGATAAACCTATTGCATATTGCACATTTCGTATTCACTTTCAAATCTGAGGGATTCGCATAATTAAAACTTTTGTATACTATACAGGGCTGCCCCCCTCCAATTAATGGTGGGAAAAATATCTAGCATTAATGGGATTTTACATTTTCAAAATATATATAAATGACCAATTTTTACAACTTGCTTTTTATAAGTTGCAGTGTTTTAGCATGCAAATCTAAAAACATAAGGTCACTTTAATTGAAATCTTCACAAATATTTGAAGAATTCGATGTAAAAAAACACTGAAATCAATGTCATTTATGAATTATCATATGTCCTTTTAAAATGACAATTATTCCTCTATTAATGGCCATAATTGATTGTTCACTTTTGATAATGGATTTTTAGGTCCCGCGCAAACGATACCAAGTTTTGCTGCTAATTCTATTTAGGTAAGTAACCGCATTTTAAGGATTTCAAATTATTTCAAAATTTTCCTATCACATTGCTCGCAATAATTGGTTTAGCAACGAAAGTTGTATCGTTTGCGCTCTACCTCAGGAACATTTGTCCATTGAATTTTAAATAAATTTTGAGAGGGCTGAGATTGTATAGTCAAAAGCCCTATTTTCAGATCAATAATTAACTTCAGCAGACTTCATTTAAAATATATTGCAATCACAAAATAAAGAGATTAGAAACTAAAATCAAATTATTTCTTGATATAACTTAAAATAAATATGGCCTCCTGATAAATAACAAGGAGACACATAAAGTAAGTGATAGTAAAATAAATATTAATAAGAATATTTATGAAATCTACCTTACAATATTTCTGTGTTTTAATGTTTTAAGCATATCGACTTCTCGTTCAAGACCAGTTTCCATTTTGTAATCATGTAATTCGTCTTGTTCCAATGCAATCTGCTTAACAGCAATTAGCTTTCCACTGTGGGTAATCCCCTGTAATACCTAAATATAATATTTTGCATTGTTTTTCAAGAACAATGAATTTACAATTCCATATGCGCCTTTGCCAAGAACTTTTCCTTTTTTCCAGTGAAAAATCTTTGGCTTTTCATGAGCGCCTTTGTTTGAAAGAGAAGAAAGACATGACCTCACGGTCTAAAAATTAGCAATTGAGACGTATAATTTACATTAGCAGAGACGAGACGATTTTTTTTCTAAAATGGATAACCTAATAATATAATTATTAAATTCATTAAGTAAGAATAAGCCTAAAACTGACAATGCGTACATCGCCGACATTTTATTTGATTCAAGCAGAGCGTAGTTTATTTAAATTATACTTCTTTCGTAGCTGACACATGTACACTCATGTTAAAAATGTTTATTGAATTTATTGAGGCAAAAATGTTTGCTATGGTGGGTTCTCACAACGGGCTTTCTGCTGTGATGCTGATTCCAGCTGATAATTTTTCTCATAGTTATGTGCGGAACATTGACAGTTATTATATAGACTATCTACGAGACTATATAAACATAGAAATTGCATGGAAATATGGAATGCTTAAATTGAAAGTGAGCCTAATTTGCAAATTAGACTATAAATGCCAAGATCAAATTTTTATGAAAATTTATATAAACAGGTTTCAAGCGATTAAAGATAATTCACCTAAAGTCAAATTTGACACAAGAATAATGTAACAGTAAAACCTGTCTGAGCTAGTAAGAATCTAGAACGAAAAACAATAAATTTGTTAAAAATTTAAAAAAAAACATTAGTAAGGCAAGCTCTCTAGTGAAATACCACAGTTTGTGTGCAAATGAGGTCAATGTATATCTTTGAATTGTTTTGAGCAGAATAATGGGTCCGGAAAGGGATGTACGGAACGGGCAAATTCAACAGAGGAACTACCAGATTGGGAGTAATTTTTTTTGGTTGTACAGGTACTTTGCAATCAAATCTACAATGAATTTTAATAACCTACCTGTTGAACTGCACTTTTCAAAATAAGAAAAGAAAAAATATCTGGAAGATTTAAAAAACAACAAGAGTATACAGCTAAAGAAAATGAAAAGCTTATGAACTAAAGAATTTTGTTGGAACTATGTGTAAATTTTGAGGCATTTTCTAATTAATTAAAATTTTTTCATAAATGGCTTTCTGGAATGGGTAGTTTAGCTAATGAGTTATTACAATTTCTGGCTATTTTCTCCCAAAGAAATAGGAAAACTATTTGAGTTATGCGAAGATTCTGGATGCTTATTTACATAAACCGTTTAATAATTGCATATTCTTACCTCCGAATCTTGATTTTCTGAATCAGAAGAAAAAGAACTGGTGTCATAAAGTAGATTTTCATCTGTACTAGAATTCGATACTGCATCAAGTTCTTGAGGGCAAGATGTGGGCAGTGGGCTTTCTGATTTATTCATGCTTGTTCCCATTTTTTCATCCCGTGCTTCCTTAGATTTTTTTCGTTTAGGAACAACTTTTGGTTTTGGTTGCGGCTTATTTTTCACAACAAATTTTGGTTTTCTAACATTTCTTTCTACTGTGGTTTTTGATTCCTTTTTCAAATCTGCTTCTTTTTGCAGTTGATGATGCATTTCCTTTGAAAAAAATGAATCGCAATCAATGGCATTTGCTATTATGGGTGTATGCTCTGCTTTTATATGGTCATTAGCATTAGCTTTATGATTCGAAGTATTTGCAAAACTTACTAATCTTTTAGCATCCAAGTCTTCCTTATTATTAGAACAATCATCACTCTTCTTAGCTGAAGACTGCTTTTTGTCTTCAAGGTCAACTTTTTTGATATCTGGAGATATTTTAGTTTTTGGCGATTTGGCATTCTTTACTTCTAGATATTGGTGCTCTGATTTTTGTCCGATTATTAAATTTGATGCTGATGGTTTTATGTTGCTAGTCTTAGTAATATTATTATTTGAATCTTTGGAACCTATGAATGTCTTAGTCTTAGGCTTTACAACTGGACTGTACTTTTTTATTTGATTTGATTTATTTTCCTTCGTAGAAGTAATTTGGACATCAGTATTAACAATTAGAGACTTTTTCTTTGAAGTAGGTTTGTCATTGGTCTTCGTTGTAACTTGTTTGCAATCTGTTTTGTTTTTACACAAAAAATCTTTTATATTATTTTTCTTACCTGCTTCTGTGTTTTTTAAAGGCTTACCTTTTAATTTTACACACGTGTCATTGCTAGCATTCTTGGCATTTTGCTGTTCTACTTCGCTTGTGTCATAATGATTTCCTAACTGTATATATTGTTCGTTTTCACAAGCAGTCTCCGTAACATTATGCTTATCTGTTTTTTCTGGTACAATATCTTCGCTTAGCAGAGTTTCCAAATTTGGTTCATCACTTTTCATGTCATACTCGAGATTATCAACCTTCGGATTTGATTTACTTAAATCACTGAAATTGCATTCATTTGAGCTGTGACGGATTCTTCCTGAGTTACTTAAATCTCCATTGACTGTTGTTGCGAGTTCATCAAAAATTCCAAGCTCTGTCTTCTTTGTAAAATCATTAGGATCCGTTAAGTAATTCTCATTAAAGATATCCGCTTCAAAGTTTGAGTTACTAGTGCTTAATGATTCAAAGTTAAAAGAACTATCGCTGCTTGTATTAAAGAAAACGTCGTCTGGCAAGCTTTCTCCAAAGTCAAATGATTTTGAGGATTTTTCTAACATGTTTTCAAGTCTACGTTTGTGTCGTGTGGTCTTTAGTTCAGAATCATCTATACTCACTAAAGATAATGCGCTTTTGCTTAACCTTGCTTCTTTTTTTCGTGAAGTTGGTAATTCAAATAGTTTCGGAAGCGTGTCATGACTGCTATTAGTTTCAAAGGACTCGCTTCTTGCGCTACTTGATCTTGAACTACTTTCCCAAATATTAGGCAATTGGGTGACGTCATCAGTTCTATATGAAGAAGCCGATCTAGAATCTTTCCTTTGTCTAATTCTTGCCTCTTCATTAGTGTCTTTATAGGAATTTGGGGTAGAGATTCCTCTAACTAATAGCTTCTCATCCACCTGTTCCGCTTTTAATTCATTACCATCATTTATAGAAAGTTCTGCTTCACACCAAACACTCATGGATGTACTTGACCTCGATGACGTTCCTAAAAAGTTAATTGCAAGATGATATGGATGTTAGTTCCATTGTTTACAGAATGAATGCTGATATTTTTAATTCTTTTACAGGAAGAATGTAAATTTAGCCAACAGTCACCGAAATAAGAAATGTAAATACACAATCAGGATACCGTTTAATCTAGAATATTGGAAATGAAAGCAAAAAATCATTTTTGACAAAATCATAGTTTTCATATTGTTTTTAAAGTAGTCATTCTTTTTTAAAGAAACTGGAATTTAAATTTTATTGAAGCGTTACTATTTTCTGACTTTAATCAATAAATTACTTAGCATAGAAATCAATTGGATTGTAGACATTTTCGTATTAGGAGATTATGCCGAATTGCTTTGGAATGTTCCCATAAAATTAAAATTGTTGTACAGGAATAATATGAAATGAGAGTCATATGTCTACTCTTAAAATATAAAAAATTTGTAAATTGATCCTATTTTTCTAAAAAAGACCAGTAAATTGATTCCACTAAATAGGAGGGTTATAAAGGAGATTGAGTTTGAAAATTAACCTAGAACAAGCAATAATATCTATGTATTTCCCATTTGCTGCTATGTACAATATTTGCATTTCTCAAATATCAGACATATTCAGACAAATGCATTATCGAAATACATGACAATTATAAAACAACAATCTAGTCAAACCTGATTTTAGATTTTCACTGCTTCGCTTCGTCTTTAAATTGTTGGAATGTAGAATCTTTCCTGAGGGAAATGGTGGCTTCTTGGTTAAATGACTGCTATAAGACATCAATGATGTGTTTCAAATATTTAATACACACTACATAGAACAATTTTGGCACTAATTCTCACGTATGCGCTTACGTCACAGTTTGCAGATGCAATTTAAATGGCAACTTTTTACCAATTAGTTTGACAGCAAGAGTTGCCTAGATAATTAATATATATATGATTAAATTGCATTATAATTCCAATTTAACTCTAGGATATCAAATGTGAAAACAGGTGCGTTCGTACATCGCTATGAATACAGCTATAAACCCAGTACAAAATTTAAGTTAAATATTGTGTCATACATCTATTTTATAATAACATGAAATGTTTGGCTATAACGGGTAGATTAGTAACCTTGTAAGCTATAGCTTGAAGTATCATGAAATGCGTGTTTTGTCATTTAAAATAGAGATATTATTTAGTAAATAACACAAACATAAATATATTCGCAAATACACTATACAAAGAAGAGGAACAATTTGCGAGTAATTGAAATTACTTTTTAGATAAGAGGTTTAATTACGCATTTCTAATGTAAAGATAGCGAAAGAAACGTATGATATTTGATAATGGTGGACAAAAGAAGGACTTTAAGATGTGAGAGTCATTAAATTAATGAGGGTGAGTGCAATATAAATTAAGAAGTACATTATGTAGTTATAAAAGTTTCGATTAAAATATAGTTACCTAAATTCTTCAAATGCGATGCTTAGAGCAGCCATTGTTAGATGACCCATTTTCATGTCTAAACTAGGCATAAGACCAGAATGATTGTCATCATTTTTACCTGTATGATGTTTGACAATCTTGCCTTGACATTTTTTATGTGGAAGTTGATTTATTCTTTTTTCACTAAATAACGATTTTATGTTAAGAAAACTAAACTTTAGAGTCATAGAATTTAAAATAATTGAGAGCTTGTAAGCTTGCAGCCTGAAAATGCTTATCTCATAAAATTTTTTGAGAGAAATTTTTACTTTCGATGAGTTTTCCGGATGCCACCACTTATAAATTAGATATTGAGGCCAAACCTCAATAAAAATTCCAAGACATTCTCATTGGTTTTGATGTTCTCGAACACATGCTATGCTTCAAAATGACCATTGTAATGAATGTGGCTGTACAAATAACGCAACAGTTTTTTTGGTTTGCATTATTTAGATAAATTTTGAAAGATTCATTTGGTTAACAAAATCATTTGAATTATAGAATTCTAATGTCAATTAAATATTCATTAAATTCCATGACAACATTTCACATTTATTTAAGCTGTTAGCGGTTAATTTTTAACGAAGCGTTATTAAAGACGATTTTCAGCTCCGAATAAATTGGCTTTAGTGATCGCAATTATTCTAATGTATTCTTGCACAATAGTTGTTTACAAGATAAGTCCGTACGTCTATGTTAAACATTTAAACATTAAGAAATGTTGACTAACAATAGGTTGCAAGTTGATAGTTCCTATTTTAGAATTGTTTAATGCAAGACTCAAGGGCTTTAAAACCACTAAGAGGAGCGGGATTGAATTTTTCGCTTCAAAATTTCAGTAATATCTGTAGATATCTCAAGAAAGATGTTTTTTCAAATCAAGAAAATTCCATGAAATTATTGACATCAACTATTAACTGTATTTGAAAGAGATTCCTTTGAGATTTCTGGATAAAGTGTCAAAATTATGATATCATGCTATAGCTCTATCTATATTAATCATTTAAATTTTTAGGTATATTGTGATTTATAAGTTTCCAAACCAAAAGAGGCTTTATATAAAATGAGAGTGAATTTTTTCTTTCAATTGTGCTATATCTATTCAAATATTCTGTTATTGATACAATATTAACACTTTCTGAATAAAGTTTGCTAAAAGTTACCACGAGAAATGAGAGTTGCAAGTCATTCCTTTCTCAAAATGAGGCTTGTTTTGATGGCTCCTGACACCACAAGATCATACAAGTCTGTGGAGGACTCCAACATTTAACTAAAGATATTCCAAAGATTTTCATCAGTAAACTTGGAGGAAATTTGCATTGAAAGTATAAATGTATTTATACTCATTGCATTTAAAACCATGTTCAGTGGAGAATTTGCGACTCAAAAATAAAAGTTTTTAAAAAATTTAATTTCAATTTGCACTTCTTCATGTGAAATGAAGAAAACCTGAAAAATGTGAACTGCAAAACCTTGAATTGTTCAATTTTATGACAAAAATAAGATCTAATTAATATATTGAATTTCCTAAAAAATTATTCCACAAGTTATGACTCTAAAGTTCATTTACTTTATGGAACATTAATCCGTTTTATCACCTATGCAATCATGCTTCGACCTCTGCAATCAAAATATCATGATATTTGGCTTAGAATCATTAATATTAATTTTATGGACTATGCTCAAGAGGTAGTTAATCGTTCAAAAATTGATACATTTTGGATTGATTTTCGTGTTTGTATTCGTTACAGATGCTTTCAGTAGATATTTTATTTTTTTTCACTAAAAGATGATACTCAAACTTATTTAATAAACTTTTATGAATTGCTTAAAATACAATAGATGCATGATATAAAATGTAATAATTTATTACTAACTGATATTTACCCAAACAGTGACCTCTAAGTCTAAGCCCTAAAGAAGACATCAAAGTATATAACTAGCTATTGTTCATCCTTACCTGGCTAATACAGTTGAATGGCACTGAATATATGATTCCATGCATGAACGGGAAATATAACATAGACATAGGAGGGCAGGTGTTAATGTTGAAATCCCTCGAAATTAACGTGCAATCTTCTATTACGTAATTTACGTCAATAAGTGGAATGAAACTAAAACGTTTATTGCACCTCATTCTTCTTAGGAATTTGTACACCATTGCATTTTCGACTGAAAAACACAATGCAGAACTAGTTAAAAAAATGCTTTGTAATCAGAAATCTTAATTTGTAATAGCATACAAGATTACAATTTTTAATGCATGAAACTGCTTTGAACTGAAATAAAGCGAAACTCTATTACAAAGGAGAATATAAAGTCTAGTAAGTTGCATAAAAACAAAAAATTGTTCCCTTTCTTTAATAATGCTATTCACTTCCAAAGCAAAAAATATACATCAAAACAATTTTTGTGATTTTTAATTGTTAAAATACGAATATTTTAATTTTATCAATTTATTATTTGGGTATCAATTTTTATGGATTAGAAATTGTTTGAATCACAATTTTTTTAAAATGCATGCTTTTAATATATACTAAATTCGACCAAATGCATAAATTTACAAAATAATGTTTGCTAGGACTGATTGGGTTTCGGAAATCCCTCGCTATCTGTTGCTTGAAATTGAAAGGGCAGTTAATATTTATTGGGTTGTATTATAAATTTTTCAATAGCTGACCAAAGCCTTAAATTTTTAATAAAATGGCAATCGTACAGAACTCCCAACTACTATGTGATTTCCACTTGAGCTTTCTGTTGAATTACATATCTTAAAGTCTCTTGATAATGTCGTTCTTTTGTGTTCAACTGGTATATATATATATATATATATATATATATATT
>CABFPE010000315.1:846228-875603 GCA_900660155.1 Hofstenia miamia
AAAACATTGAGCAACATGTAATGACTATTAAATAAACTATGTATAATAGAAGATAGAAATATAATTGTAATAACCATCTAAATGTAAACACTGTTGAATCATCAATCGTCATGGAGCATAATGAATGTAATAAATAACTTGAGTTCATTGACAAAATAATTGACATGTAAAACCTACAGGCTGCAATAACAATATCAGACAAGCAATGACGATTAGGAAAGCTATAATGGTAAAAAACTCCTATACCTATCCGTAACCTAAGAGCACACCAGGTAACTACAGCTGTCGCCCTCCCCGCTGTGGAATAGCTATTAGGAGGCTGCTCCAGCATACCTTTAACCGGATGTGGGAACCACCATACAATTACCCTAGCTCGTAGACGTTTAGCTTTCCATCAGAACATATAAAATAACCTGACAAGAGAAAATAAATCCAAAGTAGATTTGCTCATCATTAATTACATCATGTTCAGTATATTTATAGCACTTGGTAATAAACAACTAAATACTCGACTAGTACCTGTTAATCTTTCTTGTTTACAGTTTTTCCCTCGCTTAATATTTCTGCTAAGATTACGCAACGTCAGCGTTAATTTGACTACACTGTTTGACCATCTTTTGTTTTGTCAAAATACTGTCAAGCATAATTTTAAATATAATTGCACAAAACATTTACAAAGTGAAAATAATCAATCCTATCATGTTTTACATTTTAATCATTATAATCAATATTAATAATTTTAGTCTTTGTTTCCTTCTTCCTTTTCTCTCATCTTGACCACTCATGATAGTTTGATGGATTATGTCACATTATATGGGGGATTTTTTTATAGTTTTAGACAGTTTGGATGAATTTTACTACATGCTAAAGAAAAATTTCCTATCATTAAACTTTTTACTCTGGTTATATTTAACCACAACCCTATACCTAAAACTGCATGTAGTTAAATTTGTAATGAAATAGTAATATTTTCATTGTTGGCATTATTGGTGTTTGACTCGTGAACCATTAGCGGCCCAAAATAAATATAATATGTCAATAGGCAATACTTTTTAAGCTTTTTTCTCAAACTATTCATGTGATAAAAAATGCAATGCTCAAAATTTATATCTGGAAACATTCCATAAAATATAAGACAACATATAAACAGTATGGTGATATTTTTTACACAAACTATAATGTATTACAAAACTAGTTTATATTCATTGTTTATAATGTAAATATATTTGAAAATATTTATAATATTTTTTTTGAAAACCTTTGAATTTGGTTAAAAAAATCTTTATTATTTGCTCACTGTTGGATAAATGGCTTGGCAATTAATCATCTAGCGGCCAAATACCAATAATGGCTGATAATGGAAACAATAAAGATCTATCAGTGAACCACGAATCCTTGTTGCTTGAAGTGTTACATGCAAGAGATACGATAACAGAGAGTTAATAATATAATTAATATGTCTTATTTTATGGATTTTACTTACCTTGCAAAAATTTTTGAATATAAAATAGTGGTTAAGATACAGTTTACAATCCAGCGATCTTAATAAATAGAAAAGCCTCTTAATCCTAGCCATAGCCTATTTTTGCACTTTCCTATTATAGACTTTCTAGATATCAGACATTTAGTGTTACTCTGGAAGTTTTTAAAGACTATTATTTATTCAAAGATATTTAGTTATTCTTTCAGGTTAAATCAAACTTATGTAAAGTAAATCTAAATTAATGCACATGGCAACAATGTTAATTACTAGTATTTTTGGCATTAACCAAATGTAACCGGCTAGCGGCCGGCCGGGAATCGGAAATTACCGGCCTGCAGCCGCTTTTAAATTTCATGAAAGGTCGGTGAAACTACAGGTCGTTTGCCAGAGAAATGATTAAATAATATCTTGTTTTATTTTATAAACAGTGAATTTTTTGCTTAGTGGAAGAATTCCTATGAAAATATAAATTTCGAAACTTTTTTATTGTATTTGCAATCTACAGTACTGCAATTAGAGATATAATTAAATCTACTTTCTGGAATCTCTCATTATTTGCTTTAAATTGAGTTATTTTGCTTTTTGAAAGGGTAATTTGGCAACAGTTTTTTATGGAAATTACTAAAAGTATTAATGAAGCTGTTCATAATAATGGAAGTGTAATATCTATGGGATTTAAACTTGATCTAATACAAATAAGGCCAATGGAACCCTAATATATTTGAAAGATTTTTTATTGCAAAGACATTCAAATTGAAACACTAATGTCAGTTGACACATCCTACTAATTATGTTTGGCTTTAGGGAAAGAAATCATAAATATGTTTATTTGCGTCCCTATAAATTATTCAATATTAACTGAGTTCAAGGGCCACAGCAATATGAATCACAATGCTACTCACTTAGTCTTATATTTTTTAACAATCATACAAAAATAAACAACTAAGCAAACTGAAACGTTCACAATTTAAATTCACGGAAAAGTGAAAGCTGATTAAAATTATTCAAAGAATTGATACATAGATAATATCAAAATTGTGTTTTGCAAAAATATAGATAATAGTTTGAAAATTTTTCTTTCATTTACATATGTGATTTTTGAGATTAAAACAACTTATATATATATATATATATATATATATATATATACAATATACTTGGATAGAATAAATGTACAATGCAAGTAAAACTTAAGTACCAGAACCGGCCGAAAAAAGTCCGCCCAGTATTAGCTGTTGCCTTCCAACTACCAGCCTTAAAATTTCCTGCCAATTCAAACTCTGACCATACAAATACAATGTATCTTCTTTGTCATTAGCAACAAATAATTTTTATATACTGCATAGCAAATTGATAAATACATATATAATTTGTATCATTATATTTTTAGAAATTAACAGATTATATTATAATTTTCATATAGAAGAAGTTTTGGTTTACTGATTTTGCTGCTGTTCCTACACATTCTTAATTGTGCAATTAGTAATTGCTAAGGGCTTTGCTTACATTTTTAAGAATGATATCTTGCCTAGTTCTAATTGGGAATCAAAGACCTTACTAATGTCCAGTATGACAGTTGACACTATTCCTACACAATAACTTGGAAATAGTATACATGCTTTCTGAAGATCTGTTAACCTTAGAAATAATCTCTAGTTAATACGTCCAGAAATGTGATTCAATGCTATATAATGAAATTTCAATTGGGAATTCAGAAGCATGCAGAAAAGAAATTGTTTCATATTGGTTCATTTTATATATTCATTTATTTGCTCTTCTACCAACCATTTAGGTCATCTGCTTAATGGAAAATTGTACTTCTTTCATATACTGAAGCAAATCTCTATACTGTGCACTTGTTCTTAGTGGATAAAATTTTCAAGTTGTAAAAAATCACAAATGTGTTTATAAACAATCTGTGACACAAAAGAAACAAATAAGGAGTATTATAAAAAGTTTTTCATTGTACTTACTCTACATAAGTAGTATATATATAACCCAGGATCTGTGTATGGAATCTCCTCAAAATTTCCAGAATTTACTCTATAGTTTTACTTAACATGGAAAGGTATATCCATATGGAATACTTTGTAAATTACATATATAATATCTTTTATTATCAAATAAGGAAAATGCTGTATTTTCTGTATTAATTAAACTAATTATATGTTTTTTATTTTGCAATATTTATTTGCTAGAAATAATTTATTGAACCTTAAAAAGCTCACTCTGCTAAATAGCAAGAAATAATTTATTGAGCTTTTAAGCTTTGCTTGGCTCTTGCAAAAGCTGCTAGGAACAATGCAAAATTCAAGTTATCTGTTTCAACTAAGAGTTCTCAAAAACCAATCAAGACTCATTGTATTTGCTCTTGCAGGAGCCACTAGGAACCAATAAAATTCATGTTATATTTTCAACTAAGAACCCCCAAAACAAATCGAAACTCATGTTATAAGCTCCTATTTTAACTTCTAATTACTAAATAGAATTTATTTTAGGCATATCAAATCTAAGTGTATCTCAGGAAGAGGATTAAGTTAAAGAATATCATTATGTTATTTGTGTTATTGAAATTGAATTTTTATGTGATAATCTGTTAATAAATATGTATTTGTTGCCTTGGAAATATAATTATTAAGTTAGTACTTTAAGAATAATTAAATTAATGAGATTAACATTTTTTGTTTAATTTGAAAGTATTGCACTATTGATCCCATTATGATCCTATATCATGTTGTAGAATTAATATATCTACATGAAACAAAAATTCAATGCAAGCAATGCTTTTAACTTTTATTTACACCTTATTTCTTAAGGAAAATATTAAACCCATCAAATGTCCTAGTAAAGAGTTTTTTATTAAGAAATGGCATGCATTGCTAATTGTGTAACAGTAACCTCTTCCAACGTGATATTTATAGTAAAATCTACCACAGGCATCATGAAGAATTGAATGTGTATGACATCATTGGAAACTTCCAAATAAATATCAAATATGGTTATTAAATATCCATCTCCTAGCCCAATGAGACTCAACTTGCTATTAAAATTATTTAGTATTTCCATTATTGATATATATTTCTTAAAATTTATCATATAAAGATGTTAATAAGCTAAGCAAGACTTGATAATCGCAGGATTTAATTTAGGATAATTCAGCTTTTGTATTTCAAAGTTATTTACTACATACTTGATAACTTCTTTTGGACTGGCTAATTCACATTTCCTTGTTTTAATAAATTTTAAGCAACCTGATATTGTGCATCCTGTATATGTCCATTAGTTTTAGAATTTGCTCCAGTCTTGGTATTATTTACTGATTTCAATATAATTGGTTATAATTTGAACTTTTTTATTCATTTTCTATATAAGAAGAAAAATTCATTTCACAACAGAGAACAAAGTTTTCTTACAAATCTTTTTCTGTAGTTTGATGAAGTAAAACTTAAGAAGAGTGAAATTAGTCTTACCTAAACATTTCTTTTCAATAATTAGTTTTTGAAAGAAAATATTTTTTTTAAATTTGTGTGATTTTGCAAGTTGCACCTGTACTTCTGGCATGTTCCTCTAAGGAATATTTGGCAACCAACTAGATTGTACTGAAAAAGTTGTAAATCAAGATAATCAAAGTTTTTAAATTCAGTATCATATGCCATAACCTTAATGATATCACTTTCAACAGTACTACATTTTAGGATACTATTTAATTCAATGTCATTCCAAAATAGATCAGTTGCGTCACTATTCAATATTTAAAGATATAAATGTTTCTTCTTTTAGAAAATTATGTACAGACAATGCACCAAATTTAATGATTCGAACAAAAACATCATGTACATCATTATTTGTTTTACAAACTAAAACAAATTTTATTGATTTTGGAGGTCATGCTGCCTTAGCTAATGTAAATAATGTCAAGTTTCTAGAAGAAATCTCATTAGTTCTAAAAACATATTTACCTCTAAAATTTACAAGGTATTAATTATGGTATAGTATACATTATTTTTCAAATGTAGCATATAATAATGATTTTTTGATAAGAAGCAAATTCCTGATTGAAATGGAACAATGTGCATCTATAACATAAATATATCAATTTTCATTTGAAATACTATCAAAACATCTATCACTATAAGTAGGAAAATCTAAGGCTTGCTCATGACTTTCAGTTTCAAAAAATTGATTTTTCTAAGCAGTTCCAGAAGTTTCCAAAAATTTTATCAAACTCAAATGCTTATTTTTTGAGAGAAATGGGAAATTTGATGAGTCTTTGCAAAAGTATGTACATAAATTTCTGGAAATGTTTTTCCACTTTCAATTCTTTGAAATAATTCAATATTTTTTTAGTAATTGTCTTGTAAATTTGAATAGAAATGATGCATAGACTCAATACTACATAATTGAGTTTTAGATTGTTTAATAATTTGCGAAATTTTGCTTTCATTGTTTGCAATTCTCTTTTCTACATGATTTTCCATCTGTTGTTTGTTTATAGTGTTTCTTCTTTCTTCACCTTCACAAACATTACAATTTTCCTGTTGTGAATATTATAATTTCTATTGTAAAGATTATTCCCTGATATATCTAGCTTATTATTTGCACTTTGATTTATCTTATATTTGATGTTATTGCTATAAACTAATTTTATAAGAATGTGTAATTTTATTTATTCCACTATTATTTAATACCATTTATGTAATGGAGAAATAAAATATTTTTTCAGGAAAATTTAGATAAAAAATCTATCCTTAATGTATTCTTCATTTTTATATCTATCACACTTTCTTTTGTAAAGATCATTAAGTATCTGCATAATACACTAGGACTTTTTTGATAGTGTGAACTGTTGTACATAATATTGTCCTTAACATCTTTAAATAGTGCAAAAAAACTTTCAAATGGCTGAAACTATCACAGACATCAAACTATCAAAGTACTCAAAGGTTAACTGTAGGTGAATAGGGGTCAAGTTTATTTTGTTTGACAGATTCAAACTCCTTAAAGTAATAAAATACTACCCAATGTGTGCTGAATTTGAAAAATAGTTAAAATTACAAACATAAAATCCAAAACCTAGATTTTTAAAAGTTATTCTAGAAAAGATCCTTTTAAAGGTAATTCATTCCCTGCAGGTGAATTTGTTTCAGCATTAACATTTTTAGTATTCTTCATAAATTGTAAAATATCATAATATAAAAGAGGATTACTAAAAAAGGGAAAAAAATTAAATTTACCATTTTTTATACACATTACTTTCCCTTTGACCTAGGGTTTTCCAATTTTGATACAATTTCCCCTACGTGTATCTATATGCATACATTCTCCAGCGACTGCTTGTTTCATACCTTTTACCACAGCATTGTTTCCAGAGATAATCACTTTTCCAAAACCTTAATTGACAGAATTTCTTCTTAAGGCTCCCATTGCACGAATTACTAGTGGTACTACTTTATTTTTTTCAAATTAATGGAGCAGCTGCCATAAGTAAGGAGACTAAAGCTCCGCAACTTTTTTATTGCATTAAGTTGTCTTGTACAAACTTTAATATAACAACCTTTATTCATTTTTTAGCTTTTTCTAACTGATTAATTTGACTTTGGCATAAGAGAAATGGATGGGAAGTTTTTCCTCCTTGGTGGTGAAGCAATGGGTTGGTATCATCTGAAAAATCAGATATTTTTGACATTTTCAAATTCTCACCATGATTTATTATCAGATAATACTATCCAAATCCTGTACAGTCAAGGATGCACAATGTCAGGGATTGTGAATGTCTCTGATGAAATAAACCACTTTGTGCCTAGCATACATTATGTACATGCCTTTTAAAAGTAAATGCTCTTTCAGGTCTACATAAAGCTACATAAAGTAATTTTTAGGAGCAAAATTGACGCCAATTCAAAGCATAACTAAGACATGAAATAATTTATTTGTAATATGATTTGCAATTAACAATTGTTACTAGGTACTATTTACGTGCAATATTATGCATACATTACAAATTGATGAAAATTTTGTCATTTGAACTACTAAATGAAATGTATTGCTGCCCTTCTTTATTCTGAGACATTTACTTTGGGTATTTTCTGAATAGTCTTCTCTTGAGAAATTCCAATGAGATTTGCAACACAAAACACACACTGTGCTTGCCTTTGACGTAATCTTAACCTCGCATGAAGTGTGACTATCTTAATTGAGAGTTTTCTTATAAGGCCTTACCTTGTTGCTATTAAAGCCCTTCATTTCTTGAACAGCAAAAATGTGTTAGAAAATTGCCATTGGCTATCTCCTTGTAGCTCTTTTGAATGCATATTCCCAAGCCAGGTTAGCAAGAATATCAATACCAAATTTGCTACCATTGTAGGACTCCATTATTTTTTGTTTGTGGAGTTCACTTGGATTACAAGCATGGTTATTGTGCTTTATTGAAAAGTAAGAACCCTTCTGGAAGAAAATTAGGCATTACTTTACACTCGATTTTTTGACAATAGTGCTGTAGCACACCTGTAATAAAGTATTGCAGTTGTACATTAATGTTTACTCCCATAAAAAATATGCTATACTCAAATACAACACAAAATTTGTTGTGATAAAATCATTGCATAAAAATTGACCCTAATTTGTAAATGAGGTTGCTTTTGGCACTATGTGTGCATAGAAAATAGCTTTTCATCATTGATTTATGCATCACAAAAATTTATTAATTTTCAGGAAATATCACCAACATCTGAACAAAAATGACACTGCAAAGTAGACTTTTTGATTTGCCAAATATTTATTAGATATCCATTTCCAAAAATTGTGAATATTTATCTACATTTTTGGAAATATATTGGAGAATTTTGGAAATTAATTTATAAGGAAAAACTGTCATCTCCTAATATTCAGAGCTCTATGCATACAGGCGAAATTCGTTATATCTACCACCATATCACTAAAAGTCTTATTTTTATTGCATTCATCAGGGGTCAATGCTGGACTTGAATAATCCCAAAAATCCATTACCTTTGGCCAAATGTAGTTTTTTGAATAATTATCTAAAAAATGCAATCATGGGGGTACCACTGAATCTGTCACAAATTGCAAATGTTTGTGTGTAATTATAGATAATAAATTATAACTTGAGAAACAATTAGAAAAATTCTAAGGAATTTACACTTCATTATGAACTAATTTATGTTTGCTTGTAGATTTATAAATGAGAACACTCATTGATATGGTTTGGACATTTGAGTAATTTACAAAATAATAGCACAGAAGAGTTCTGAAGCATGTTTCTTTCTCAGAGTTTACAAGAAAGTACTATACACGAATGTAATATTAGCCTTATAAATTATTTCAAAAACTCTTATAATAGCATCATATCTAACAATAGGCATCCCTTCTATCGAATAATAGGTTAAAATGAAAAATATTCACACATATTTCTCAGAAATCACATTAAAACGCTTAATGTTCTTGCACATCAATATCCGACAATTATAAATTATTTGATTTCTTATAAAACGGAATATTATTAGTGCTTAGTTGGTAACTCTTTCCTTTTTAAATTGAGTGATACATACGGGAAATAAAAATTATATCTATTCATTTACTCATTTATTAATTTATTTAATTGCTTTATGTGAATTACATCACTTTGTAAAAAGATGAAACTTAAAAGCTGATGTTGAGCATTGAGTAAATATATTAAATTAGAAAAAACTCTTAAACATACTAACAAATTCAATATTAATGGATGATTTAATATAGTATTCTTATAAGAAATTCAATATCCACGCACGGTTAAAATTATTCTGTAATTCAGTAACTCACTTTTATTTTAATGAATTTTACTCATGCTTATATTACAACAGTAATTTCAATACAATTTGAAATTTGCGCCATTAAGAAAAAATTTTCATTGGATAATTCAGTCATTTTCTCTCATTACATCGCAAACAAGAGACAGGCATGTACTTTTTTGCAATTCATTATATATATATATATATATATATATATATATGAAAATTTCGCAATTCTTTAATCCGCAAAATATCAATTTTAAAGCAGACTTGCACAGGAATTACACAAAATTTGACATTTCCAAGCTATTATTGGAATTATTACCATTATAAGAAATTGCAATATTATTATGCTAATATAATATTTTAAAAAGTAAAATGAATTTTATTTTACACCACCCAGTCACTGGAATTACTGCTAGTGGCGTGGGTAGAATTTATGTCATTGCTCAAAATGGGCTGTGAAAACATTTGTTCATGTTTATATTCTAAAAGTGAAAATTTAATCAAGTAATATATGATGTGATGACATAAAGTTGTTTAACTCTAATATGCCTACTGCTCTTTTAAGGATTAAATACCTTGCCATCTTTATCATTCAATTTAATCTAAATAAATGGAAATTGAAAAATAAATGGACATACATACAGTTATTAATGCAAATGTGTACATCTAAAATTCTGAAATAATGAGCATTTTGATTTCATACGCATTATTTTTAGTCTATTTTTAATTTTTCCATTGAATTTAAATTATTGATGAAATAGGCTAGTTGTTTATATTTCTGAGATAGCCTAAAGCTAATAAAAGTATAACTTAGAATTGAAAAAATATTCAACAACCTAATTAAAGCATTGTAGTTATTGAATGTCTAAAATTTACTGCCTTTACATACAAAATTAACTAGTGCATTAAAATAGGAGTTAAAATCACGGTGGAATAATCTGGAAGTTAATTTCTGGCTACGAGTTTTGTCCGAATCTATTGGTGGTATGTCACTGATTGGATAAAATTTTTAACCACTAATATCACTCCTTGTGAGCTTTAACAACTGTCATAAATGGACTCTGTATAAATACTATTAACAAAGGCATCGGATTTTTAAATTTCTAACTGAATTAATGCAAATTTTTGAGAATCATTAACTAAAGTTTGTTTACTCATTTGGATTTACTCTTTAAAATTTTTTAGAATTAAAAATTTAACATGGAATTTTACTGTACAACAACACAATAATGGAAAATGAAATTATCCATCATGGAATCTTAGAAAACTAAGTATCATCAGTTATTCTTTGCAATGTTTTGCATTGTTATGCCTTAAATACCCCTTTTATAAATACGAAGGCATTATCATTATCATTGCATCCTATTTTCTTTTTGGAAATACATTTTTTAACTGCATTTGAAATAGGGGTTTACAATAAAAGTTTGGACTTGCACTTATTCAAATATCAATGTTAGTGATTTGAAAAAATGTATTCATAATTTTGAGTCTTCTATTTGAAAGAAGTATCTCTTACCTGAAAATAATGGTGTTTTTTGTAATACTATTAGTCAAACAGGGCTTCTATGCTTGAGAATGGTTTCCACTTAAAAACGATATTGTCTTGGACTTAAGAATGAAGGCGCTAATAATTTTATGAAACTGTTTTTTGCCTACTTTTTAAAAAACGATTGGATACATTCGACATTTGAACAATGGGATATAGATAAGAAATTACGCGATGTTGTCCTTCTCTGTGAAAAATTGCAAGTTTGTACACATATGTATATAAAGTCGATATACTAGAATTTCCCATTGTTGAAAGAAGGAGAACTAACCTGAAAGTTTGCCAACTTTGTGGTGAGGTTTCTTTGTAAATAATCTCTAACATTTCACATGTTTGATTATCTTAGAAAGGCTATTAGTGCTTTTCTAAGATGTTATTCTTAGCTTTATATATGTATTTTTAAATAAACGTAATATATTTTATTTTTTGACAAAAATTTTTTTACATCATTTGCATGAATTGCAGTCGTTTATATATTTCATCACAAGAAGAAAAGTTTTTTTTAAATTTTTTACCCCATTTGCGTAAATTATAATCGTTTATATGTTTCGTCATAAATAAAAACATTATTTGTTGTACATTTTAAAATCAATATTTTAAATTGTAATCATTTATATATTTTATTGCAAATAAAAACGTTTTTTGTAGTAAATGTATACACCATTAGTTTAAATTCTAATAATTTATGTATTTTTTCATAAATGCAAACATCATTAGTTTAAATTATATTCTACATAACAATACTTTTTATTGTACATTTTAAACAATATTTGCTTCATTTTTTTAAAAATTTTAACTGTGATGTGTTTTTGATTGTGAACGTCTTCTTGATTAATAATGAAAATTTTATTAACCAATAATTTAAACGCCATGGTGTGAAATTCATATCATACAGAAATACGCATTGCATATTTTTCCTGGATCATTCTCGTCCAACAATGAAGTTATGATGAATATAATAAATGTTCATTGAACTGTAGATATGAACAAGAAAAGAAGAAAATATTTAAATTTTATCATTACATTACTGCATGTTATATTTTCTTTAAGCAGATTTGTAAACTCTACAGCTTTTTTCAGTGAATATAAACACCATATATGCAACATGTATATGTATAAATAATATGACATGTATAATCTTTTTTTGAGAAATGACCTTGCTTTGTATTATGTAAATCAAGTTTATATCATTAGGTTTTCTATCCAATTACCATGTCTATATTCCAGATTTTGGTATTAAGTTTTGCGAATATTTCTCTTCTTTCTATTTGTATAACTTTTGTAACTTTTGCATACACATTTTAACATGAACATATTAGCAAAAACAATATAAATTACAGCAAATATATAGAGAGCCTAATAAATGGAAATGAATGAAATGGATCTATATATTAATTTTCCTTAAATGATCATATTGCATGATTAAAAAATTGTTATAATAAACATTTCATGACAAGACCTTCTCATTAAATATATAAGTTTGCCCAAATAGTAGATTTAAAAAGTAAAAATTTTTCTGAAATTTATTGTGCTCAATTAAATTTTGTCAAAGTCATTTTGTCACTAGATGGCGTCCAATAGAATCCATTCATTCTCACTTGACAATTAGTCATAGGCGTTAAAAGAACTTCAGGGTGGCTCAATGATACGTGCTTTTTGCGGTCTCTTACTACTGCTATCCAACCAGACCAGAACTTCTATTCATGTAAGTCGTCTCAGCTACAACAGCTGCATTAAGTTTCCATAAAAACATCACTTCCATTATGATTGCAATACTTGTGAGGCAGCTATCAATGTATGCTTATGCTAGGTGTACAGCTCAATTGCAATTAATTGATTTAAATGAATTTCATTTCCAATTAAGAGAGATTGCCTCACAGAGTGTAAGTGCTTAGAATTATAAAAACTGCAGATCAGATATGGAAGTGGGGCACCCACCCAGCTCTACAGAACTTTTGCCCTGCCAAATATCGACGTGTTCATATCTGCCCCATATTGTACAACGATTTATATTATATTTCCCCAAATTACCCCACTCAAAAAATACTGTTCCAAAAATTATTTCGAATATTTTATTGTCCCTTACTTGTATTATGACCACCACAGCCAAATATTTGAATCGATTGCTGCTTAGAAGGTACAGAATATTTTTGCAAGTGTCATCCACTATTGCTACCAGTACAAATAAGAATCTAATAATAATGCATAGTAAAAACATGACAAAAATAAAAGTTANGAAATTTATTGTGCTCAATTAAATTTTGTCAAAGTCATTTTGTCACTAGATGGCGTCCAATAGAATCCATTCATTCTCACTTGACAAATAGTCATAGGTGTTAAAAGAACTTCAGGGTGGCTCAATAAGTCGTGCTTTTTGCGGTCTCTTACTACTCTTAACTACAACAGCTGCATTAAGTTTTCATAAAAACATCACTTCCATTATGATTGCAATGCTTGTGAGGCAGCCATCAATGTACGCTTATGCTAGGTGTACAGCTCAATTGCAATTAATTGATTTACATGAATTTCATTTCCAATTAAGAGAGATTGCCTCACAGAGTGTAAGTGCTTAGAATTATAAAAACTGCAGATCAGATATGGAAGTGGGGCACCCACCCAGCTCTACAGAACTTTTGCCCTGCCAAATATTGACGTGTTCACATCTGCCCCATATTGTACAACGATTTATATTATATTTCCCCAAATTACCCCACTAAAAAAATACTGTTCCAAAATTATTTCAAATATTTTATTGTCCCATACTTGTATTATGACAATTTTCTTAACACTACACTACACCACCACAGCCAAATATTTGAATCCATTGCTGCTTAGAAGGTACAGAATATTTTTGCAAGTGTCATTCACTATTGCTACCAGTACAAATAAGAATCTAATAATAATGCATAGTAAAAACATGACAAAAATAAAAGTTAACATTATATTTATAAATCTGTTTATAAAGCCAATATCTTACACAAGAGTAGTTGCACTCCCTCCTCTGTAATTGCAAAGCATATAGACAACAGATCAGATCTAATTGAATAGAATCAAATCATGCTGATAAGTTTGCTACTGGAACCAAGACTGAACTTTGATTGTATTATTGAAAATTTAAATTTTCAATGAGGTCAATCAAAGTACTCTATTTTGGTTGTAAACTTAAGCCTCACAGATAGTTGCTGTTGTTTAAATATGCATGTACAAAAGCACACTAACAGATTTTATAATTGAGTCCAGCTTAGTTAAATAGCATTTAGCTACCAACATAATGAGATTAGAATATGAGTACAGACAAACTAGTGGGTCAATTTTTATAGCTACACTCCCAGCATGAGTTCAACCCTAGGATAAGCATTGAAAATATTTGAAGAAATTATTAAAGTTTCCAAGAATAACTTTAGCAAATGTATTGTCATCATGCATGCTTTTGATGTAGAATAGAACTATTTGCCTGTTTATTATACAGTTTAATTTTATTTCAGTCATGCCTGCAGCTAATCTTCTGCTTGAACATTTGAAGAATCTGCAAGACGCCCAATTTGCTATGTTGGTTGGTGCTTTAAAGGATACCATTATCTCTCTCCTTTGCCAAGCTGTCACCTCCCTTTCACATTCACACCAGTCTTCCAACATCAGCCCTTCCAATGTGCCTTTGTCATCTCTTTCAGACTCTCTTACTAAGTTCACCTCTGATGTTTCATCCATGCATTCTCAAATGTTCTCCTACAGTGCTTCTGCATCACATACTATTACAAATCGTCATAATCATCATGCCTGACATTCTGCTGCTCCCTCTCCTGTGCCATCACCTGCTTCTGAACAGTCTGGTTCACCACCTACTCAACACAATCATCACCCTCGTCACATCCTTGGCACTAGTTCTTCTTGTAATCTGCCTGTTGTTCTGATTGGTTCTCTTCCTCATCCTCCTCTTAAAGCTCACATCTATATCGGCTGTTTTGCTAATTCTGTTTCTAGTTTTGATGTTACTGATCACCTCAATTGCTCCTTTCTCTATTTTGATGACGTCCTTCCCATTCCAACATGTACGGATTCTCCATTTGCCTCCTTTCACATTGTCTGTAATCAAGAGTCTCATCTTGCTCTCATGGATCCTGAAGTGTGGTCAGATGGCCTCTTGATTAATACTACCATCTCTCTGATGCTGAGTGCAAATCTTTTGGAATTCATCAATGTTGTCATGATGCTGCTGGTTGTGATTGACTACCTGCACCTCCTAGCTTGGATCTCACTCCTAATCCAAACTCTGGTTTCTCTTTTTAGCTCGCCAATGCTTGCAGTCTTATCTCATTAAACCGTCAACTCAGTTTTAACAACTATTTCTTACAGTCTCCTGTTGACTTCATTTTCATTACTGAAACCTGGTTTGATCCTTCTCTTGCTGACAGTGTTGTTTTTCCTAACTCCACACTTAAAGTTCTCTGCTGTATGGATCACTCTAGTGGTCGTCATGGTGGTGTTCTGATTGCCTCTCATTGCCCTAACCTTGACTTCCACCATTTGAGTCTTTTTCCTTTGACTTCTGTTGTGGTTGGCTTTTGTTCTCAGTGATCACATTGTTTCTCTTCTTTGTATTTACAACCCTGCTTCCAGCAGTTCTTTTCATATTACCCTTACTGATTTTTCATCCATGCTTGCACTCCTCCTCATCTCCTCATCTGTGGTGATTTCAACCTCCTTAATGTTGGTTGGAATGCACTTGACTCTAATGACACCTATGAATCTGCTGTTCTGGATTTTTTTGCTTCCTACTCTCTCAAGCAACTGGTATTTTCTCCTAATTCCCACTCCTCCCTTATTGACTTGGTTTTGTGCTCTCACCCTGATTGTATTTTTTGACATCTCTGGTCCCTGTTCTGATCAAACTGTCTGATTACTCATTTGTTCACTTCAGCCTGTCTGTCAATTCTATTACCTCATCTGCTTGTCCTGCCACTCCTCACAATGCTTGATCTAACAGTGACTTTGTATCTCTAAATGCTGGTCTCTCTTCTTCATTCCCCATTTTTAATGACTCTTTCTCTGCTGATGACTGGTACACCTTCCTTCACCAAGTTATTTCATCATTTGTTCCTCATCATCAGAAAAAGCATATTTCTCCCCATTCTATTTCTCATCCTTTACTGTACACTCTTTGAATAAACTCAAATCTTTCAAACGCCATTACAGTCTTTCTGATTCTTCAAAACTCTCACCAAACACGTCATCAACTTCATGGAACTCAACAAAATCACTCTGTTGTCCAGCTTCTCATCTGGATCTCTTCAAGACTATTATGCTTTCTTGCATTCCCTGCATTCCAAACCTGACCTTCCCAGCTTGCATTGGAACCATGTTTCTGCTCACTCAGATCTCTTCAATGCCAATTTCTCCTCGAATTTTTCTGATCCTGTCTCTCTGTCCTGGTCCTCCTGTCATCTCCTTGCTGATTTGCCCATGATATTTCCCTCATGCTTAAGTCCTGCAAATTGTCTGGTCCTTGCTATCCTGATGGCGTCCAATCCTTTGTTATCCATGAAACTTCCTCAACTCTTTCCATCAATTTAAAGCATCTCTTCTTCTACATTTGTTCCTCTAAACATTTTCTGCCTTGCTGGAAAACATCTTTGATCTCTCCACTATTAAAATCCAATCAGTTTTCCCCCTCTCAAGTCACTTCTTTTCATCCAATAGCTATTCTTTCTCAGCTGTCAATAATCTTTGAGCATCTTGTTTTCATTATGTGTTCCCTAAAATTCATAATCTCTTCTCTGCTTCTCAGCATGGTAACCTTCTAGGTTGTTCTACTATTAGTAACTTGCTCACCTTGATTGAAAACATCTAATTCCACTCTGATCACAATGATCTTGGTTGTATTATCTTTCTTGACATTACTAAAGCTTTTGATCAGCTCCCTCATTCTATCCTCCTTGATAAATTATGTTTATTTGGCCTTGATGCTGATTTCATTGAACCCTTTCAGTCTTACCTGTCCAATCATTGTCAGTGTGTCAAAATTAACTTGTCTATTTATTCCCCTGTTCTTGTTTCTAGTGGTACTCCTCAAGGTTCTGTCTTTGCTCTTCTCTTCTTCCTTGTTGCTAGCAATGACCTCCCTCAATCTGTCCTCAACTCATCCTGTCTACTGTATGTTGATGACACTGCAATTTTCAACTTTGGCAGTTTTTTTCCTCCAATATTACCTTTGATCTTGAGATTTTGTCTACTTGGGCTTCTGTTAACCATCTTGATTTAGCTCAAGCAAGACATGTGGTATTTCCTTTTCTCTATCTCCCCATTCTGATCTTCCTCTTTCTGTGAACTTTCCCCTCACCATACTCATCTTGGAGTTCAGCTTTCTGATAACTTAAATTGGTCTGGTCATGTGTCCTTACATCTCTGCAAAGGTAATTCCTCACTCTTTGCCCTCTTCCACAATGTTCTGTTTAATTCCAGTTCTGCTGTGAAACTCTTTTTGTTCAAGTCCATTCTTTGCACCATTCTTCTTGATGCATCTCCCTGTTGGTGGCCTTCCCATTCTTTGTTCCAATCTATGAAAGTTTTCCATAGCATGCCTTCAAATGGATCTCTCCCTTTCCATACAAAGATGCCCTTCTCAAATTCTCTACTCTCCCACCATCACTCTACTTCCATGCCTGTGACCTACACTTGTTCAGTCAAATGCTCACTCACAAATTGGATCTTGATCCTTTTGATTTCATTAAGTTCTCTAATTTCCACTCCACTGACTTTGATGATGTTGTCACTTTCTCTATTCATTGTCCCAAGAAACATGCACCCTTTACTCATTTTTCAATTGTGCTTGTACTGCTGCTAATTACATATTGACTCTCAACCCTCCAACAGGGATTGATTTCTTTTCCCCACCACCAAGCTTCAAGAAATCTTTGATGAATTTCCTCTTTGCTGAGCCCTTCTCCAACTTCACCTACTTGTCCATTTGCTCCAATTTTATCTCCTGTGACTGTCCTCACTGCTGTAAAACCTGACTTGTTTTTTTATTTTTTTGTAGTGTATGCTTTCAGTGGCTAAACAAAGTCATTTATTATTATTATTATTATTATTATTATTGAGATGTTAGGGTAATCAAATAGTTTTGGGTTATTCATTTATTTCTTGTTTAAGATAAGGCTTAAGAAAATTACAAAACTTGGGGTATATTTATATATTATGAAAAATATTATTTATCAAAAATTACATTAAATAATGTACTGCTTAATCCATCTCAAATATTCTATGTTTCATATTATAATTGTAAAGAGCAGTATATTATGGTCAACATTGTTCAGAAAAAGCAAACAGAAACCATTCAGATAATGATGATTAGAATTAGATTTGAAAAGTATCCTGCAACAACAAAGTGTAAAATATTTACCATGGGAATTTCAAATATTTGTTGAATTATTAGTCTCTTTAAATTAAAGATTTCTCTAAGGCATAAAACAGATTTGCAATAATCACTATTATGACTTAAATATTATGTTTACATTTTCATGCATTTTTATTGGCAAAAAAAGTATTCAAAATGTAGTACAAATATATTGATTTGTGCTGCAAAGCAAACTAAAACTCAAGTTCAATAATATATTCAAATCTAATTGAAATTTATTGCTTTACAAAAATTAAAACATGCAAGGTATTAGCACTTTTAGGAATATAAAACTACAAAGTATGATATTTCTTGAAATCAAATTTTTGCAGGGTGCCCATAATGTCTGGACACTTTAAATTATTAGATTTTTTTATGAAATATAAATATTATTATTTTATTTAATAACATTACACCACTGTCTAAACAAATGAACTTCTTCCAGAATGAAGTGCATTCTATTTATCTGCTATCCTTTAATATGACCATCTTTCACAGGCACTGAGACTAGCAGCTCACAGTATGTATATAATTTTAAAGCCTACATTGAAGAATCCCTAATTACCTTGTATAGAATTATAAACAGCCTATAATAAGAAATAATAAAGTATCATTCTATCTGATTTGGAAACCAGGTGATGAGCGAAATAAGTATTGAAATTTTTGAAATTCCTTATACACTTATGATCTAGAACATAAACTTAATCCAGGACAATTAAATTTAGTTGTCCTTGACCTAATATAGTATTTGTGTGAGTTTTGTAAATTCATTTCAGTATAGATTGACTGATTTTAAATAGAAATTGAAGAAATTCAAAAAGTTAATGCTTTTCCACTATAATTAATAAACACACAAGCTAGCACATATTCTATGCAATTGATGATGTTGCAATAAATATGTGAACAGCATGTTTTGTAAAAACAATTTTTTTTACAAAAATATGCTGAAATATTTAATTCAAAATTTTAGTGTTTTGCACAATCATACAAGAAAAAGTTGATAAAAAACATGTATTGCATGTATTTTTGCCAAAAAATATTGATTTTTTGCTTTTTGCTTGAAATGTTTAGTAGTACCCTAAATTTATCACAAAAGCTATTAATAAGTTTGCAAAATTAGGAAATTAAGATAAACAATTTTTCCAAAAACTATAATTATTGCCTACAGGGGTATTCTTGATCCAATCTATAAAACAGGTATTGTATAACCATTGATTAATATATTTTTATTCAATATTAGTTATGTGGTTTTAGTATATCATTACAAAAAATCTGACAAAAATTTGAACAATGATATTCAAAGTTCTGATGTAAATCTTTCTCTTTTCTCAGCACATTTGAAATAAGAATAAAATGTATTTTTTTGTATATTATTGACACTTTCAGCCTAGCTTCATGCTTGTCAAGCTTCATTTCTAAAAATTTATAAAAATAATTTTTTTAGGCTATTAATTAAATTTATTGTGTATTGATTGGGTATTTGAGAATACATAATTCTAATTATTTTCTATTAAAACTGAATAATGTAGAATCCCCACTTGTTAGAGATTGACAATTATTAGCTCATTCCTATTACTTTTCTTAGTTCTCTTTAGAGTGCAAGATTCCAAAACATATATTTTAATTGGAACTTACAATCATATTACATTTAATGAATTAATTAAACTTCCATTTGGATCAACAGTAGCAGACAGGGTCAAAACCCAAAGCAGAACTATGCAATCAAGAATCTCACCTCAAGCAACAATAACTAGTTGCTACACAAATGGGTGTGACTCATGAAACTCTCTCAGTGGTTTATGTTGTGTTCTGCAATGCTCCCCTTTGTTGCTTACCTTAACTAAATTTGTACACTGATTGCTCTTGTTATTAGAGAGAATAAAGGAATTGATGCAATCTTGCTACTTTCACTTATTATGTACCCTACATATAGATAACCCTAAGTTCAAATAACTATATGATCCTGTATATATTTGAGCAAACAATGATATAACTAGCAGGGTGCTCATAGACAACTCATATGTGTAATAAGTTTTACTATGTTTATTACCATACAAGAATTTGGATCTAAAATAGATGATTAACATACTGTCAGCTATCCAGATGTTTGATGACATTAGTTATAAAGTGAATTGAATTGAAAGAAAACTAAACAGAGAAAACACCTATTTGTATACCTATCTTATAGACACATTTTCATAAGCAGGGTGTAACACTATTGTGAAGGTGATAAATATTGCAGAATGCTGTGGGATTACTCATATGTGTAATAAGTTTTACTATGTTTATTACCATACAAGAATTTGGATCTAAAATAGATGATTAACATACTGTCAGCTATCCAGATGTTTGATGACATTAGTTATAAAGTGAATTGAATTGAAAGAAAACTAAACAGAGAAAACACCTATTTGTATACCTATCTTATAGACACATTTTCATAAGCAGGGTGTAACACTATTGAGAAGGTGATAAATATTGCAGAATGCTGTGGGATTCCTGAATACTACCTATGTGCCTGAACATTTAGATTCTCTTTTCATTACAGAATCAAACCTGATACAAAAAGTAAAGAAATATACTGAATGATTTAATTTATCTACTTTTCTTTTCATGAAAGCTATTTTTATATTACACTCTTATAAACAAACAACATGTAACTGTTTCCTGTTGATTTCTGTTTTTTCAATATAAAACTCATCTTCCAATTTCTACACAATGTGTTATTAATTCAGCTAAGTATTTCATTTGATAATTTTTGCCAAAACACTTTTGCTGACAGGCATTATCACCATATTATCACTTAGTTTACAAAAAGTATAAAATTGATATAAAAGCATAATCAAAAATATTAATCAACTTAAACCATAAAAACTATTTAATTTCTATTCTTTTCTATCACATTCTTATGCAACACTCCCTCCCCAGGAGAGCTTAATTGATTATTTTGACTTTCTCTCTCCATGAATAATTTCATCTGCTCTTTTGATTAGGTTTACTGCCTCTGGCATTTCTCATTCCAGGTTTTCATGCTGCTCACTTTTGTTAAACTGCATCACCAATTTCTTTTTGGTCATTACAATCTTCTTATGCAGCATGAATTACAGGTCCTCCAACCTTTGTTCATTAAAATTTCTACTCTTCTTGTGTCGTCATAATATCTGTATTGTTTGTACCACAATTCTCCCCATACTATGTCATTAAGCCCTGAAAATAGAATGACTGCCTTCATTGATCATTTCTCTATTTTACTGCATACCTTTTTAATCTGTTTGTGTATCAGTTGGCCATTGCTGTAGAGGTCATAAGGCATTACATTGCCTTCAATGAAAACTCTTTTGAAATAGTTGTTTCTGATTAATACCATTTTCAATTTTTTGTATCATTCATCTTGTATCTTCTCTAGTACTTTCTCCTTGCTGTTAACATATGTGTTTTCCTCATGCCAAAACATATTCACCATATTTTTGTCTTTTATCTGCCACATAGGTAGTAGCATTGGTATGCATATTGCCAAATGGTATGTGCATTGTAGTAGTATTTACCAGCCAGATCACATGCTTTTCATGTTGACTAGTTGTTTTCATGTTTGTAAACATTGTAAATACACATTGTATATAAGACACCCAAGCATCTGTAAATAGAGAAATAGTTTAACTGTGTTCTCTTGTTCCCTAGAATCACTATTTCTCTAGTATATGCTCACCTCAGCAACCTTCTGCTTTGACACTAAGTCCTCTGGCAAAGTTCTCTCTAGATTCAAACCAGTGATTCTACATGGTGACCCTGACATGATCTTGAATGGTTCTGATGCTATCTGCAGTCTAAGTGATGTTTGGAGATGTACTCCAGTCATGTAACCTGTATGTACAATGAGGATCACATAATGTTCTTGATTCATTTGTTGTGTTTTGATCAGGTTGGCTGGGATGGATTTCCCCTGACCTATCAGTTTCTGTTGTCTCTGTGCTTGTGCATGTTGGATTTATTACTGTACCTATACCACATTCAGGTTGCTGCTGTTCTGTTATCTACTTTGTTGATCAGTTGAACAGTTGACAGTGCTCCCTACTGTTGAGATAGTTTTTCTAAGAAGAGTTATATTCTTCTTACTTGCTCTTGTTATAAAATGGATTCTAATTGTACTTTATTTGTTCTCCTTTTGGGTCCCCTTTTGTGGGAGTCCCCTTTGCAAGTGCTGGTAACCTGAATGGTACCCCTTGCACCATTGGATTGTTAGTTAATTTATCACTTCCTACTTCTCCTACTCAGGTTTCTCCTGTGAGCAACCAGCAATTACTAAACACTTGTAATACTCTGCCAATTCCAGCTCATCTGTTGACCTTGTCAGTTAACCCCACCCTTGGTTAGATCACCAGACAGTCAAGATTGAGCATCTACTGGATTCATTGTCTCACCAAGCCACTTTGTGAATAGAAGGCAAGAAGTGCATCAAAGCTTTGCAAGCTGAGCTCAATACCCAGCACATTGAGTTTCAATGAATGGAACAGAAAATGTTAGAGAGGGCTTAAAAAGATTCATATGCTAAACACTCTGGATTATATGAAAAGCTTTATTGTGGATTGTGATGCCAGTGATGTGGCCATCAGCAGGGTGTTAAGTCAGATAGTAAATGGGGTGGAAAGTCTGGTTCAATACTTCAGCTGTAAGCTACATGCTTCAGAACATAACTATGGAGCCATGAAGAGCAAAATGCTTGCTGTTGTGGAATTTCTTAAGAAGTTTCATTATTTAACCTTGGACATCCTTTCATTTTGCACACTGAGAACAGCATGCTTGCCTGGTTAAAGAAATTCTCTGGTGACAAGTCTATTATCATAGCTAGGTGGATTGAGTACTTAAATGACTTCTCATTCACTATACAACAATGACCTGGGAAGCTGCACCTCAATGCCAACTACTGGATGGCCCTTCCCAGTTATGAGTGAGACTTAAAGAAGCTGGCAGGAGAATGAATCCAATTTGGGTTCATTCTGCTAACCAAATACAAGATTTGGCCTGAATTCAATCCCAATCAGCAGAGCTGAGCAATCCTGCCCATTCTTGTATGCAAAGAGGTAACAGCAGAAGAGATCATATACCATCAGAAGCACAACAAGGTGTTGTCAGAAATTACATGTAGAATAGCAGATCCTTTCTTCCAGATGGACCCAATAACCAATAGATACTTTAAGAGATACCATTGGCAAGTTAATAAAAAAGGTCTCCTGTATGATAAAGCAGGAATAATTGGTTGGCTGTTGCTGGGTACTATCAACACCACCTCATTAGGTGAGTACAGGAGAATAGCCACCTAGGCATAATCCAAATGGAGAAAACATTCAACACCAGATACATAATGATTGGTATAAGAGCTGCAGTAATAGATGTAATTGACAAGTGTGAGGCATGTCTCTTGCAAAATGCCAGCCACTTCCCTGAACAACAAGCAGCCCATCAAGAGCCAGCCTGCAGAAAGACCTAACAAGATAGTTCATATGGATCTCTAAAATTTATCACGTGACAACAAGGGTTACCAATACATATTGGTCGTGGCTGACCATTTCACCAAGTACACTTGCATTATTCTGCTGAACTGTACCACCACCAAATGAATAGCACAAAAGGGTATGAAAGAATGGATTCTCAAGTTTGGACCTATGGAAAAGTTAGTATCTGATAAAGGTCCCCAGTTTGAAAATAATTTGATTACAGCACTAAACCATGAAATGGAGATAATGCATAAATTTACCACCGCCTACCACCCTCAATCAATGCCTTAGTCAAACATTAATTAGGTTGTTGAGAGTAGCCCTGTTGCAAGCACCCAGAAATCAATGGCGACGTGTTGTTGAAGCCATTGAATACTTCTATAATACCTCTGTCCACATGACTACTAGAGTGAGCCCATTCTGCACTATGTTCAGAAGGGAAGCACTGACACCTTTGTCTATGATGTTCCCGAATTATCATGACGTGAGCATAGAGAAATATGTAGCTCAACTGGTAAATGAATTGCATCAGATCCATCTGATCATATGTCAAAACATGAGTCAGTCCATTATCCAGCAGAAGAGAAATTTTAACTGAAAACTTTATGGCAAACCACACAAGTGCAGGGACAAAGTCTTTGTGTATTTTCCACATCCTGTCACCAACCAAAATCAAGTGTGGAAGTTGGTGACCAACTGGCAAGGACCATTCACTATTGAGAAGGTACTAGATCATAATAATTACACACTAAGTAATGGAAAGGTGGTTCACTTTCAATGGTTCAAATGAGCCATTAAGGACATTGAAAACATAATTATGGATGAAAACAGTCAAATTACACTGGTCAATAATGGTATTGATGTGTATGAGAAATACAATGACCTAACCAAATTTTCGGAAGAGGACTTTAATGAGTCTGAGTTTTATGATACTAATATTACTAATACTAATTTAAGTAATATGTGTGTGCTGCCCCAAAGCATGGCTAGAGAGAATACTATGTTCAATCCCAATATTTGGGACCTTAACCTTATTAATCTGTTTAGTGATGATTCCTCACAGCAAAAAGTGAGAACTACCATCACCTCCACACTGCCATTGAGTGTGAAGAAGGTTGGACATTAGAGAGGGTTCACAAGCTCCAACTAACTGTGGGAGAGGCGTGTCTCTGCCTGAAGGGGCAAGTGACTGTAAGTGAGGACATCAAGATGGTGCTGAACCAATTCTGACATCATCTGAGCAATGTGTGGCCAAAATGATTAGGAGAGAAGAAATCAGCCTTGCATCTCCATCTTGGTACTACATGCAGAGATGCGTGTCTCCACATGTGTGGGAAGAGATGCCCATGGACTCTAATATTTCAAAAATCTGTGCCCTATTTAGTGATATTAATAATGTAAATAAAACCCCTATAAATGACTTGATAGCCCCTCAACCTCTTTTGATTCATCTTCAGCCCCCTCCACAGTCTGTTCTCACAAAGTAGAAGAAAGAAAAAAGAAGATGTCGAGGATTGGTGATGAGACAATCCACCCCTATTTTATAGCAACAAGGTGTGCTACCCACTTAATAAGAGATACCATCTCAGAAGAAACTCAGAACAAGATTAGGTGGAACTATAACTCCAAGACACTAAGCAGCTCAATCAACATAGTCCTGTTTGTTATGAATGCTGAGAGAAGACCTCAGGTCAAAGTGCTCATCTGTTACAATACTAATATGTATGAGGGACTAGGCAGAAATTACTGGCAGAGTACCATTCACATATCATTCAATGGGGATTTCACCCTTATCAACCTCTGCCAATTCTTAAAAAACTGGCAAAAAATTCAAAGCTTCAAATTTGTCAACATCAACTTCCCCAACCTGTTAATTATCTACTTCCTAAGGGTCAATGAGGTGATGAAGCCAAACATTATGGAAAGTATCAAGATTGCATATCAGTTAGCTAAGGTGGAAATGATACAGCTTGTAATAGTACTCCACGCCCATTCAAAGATGAAATCCCAGAGCAAGTAGAAAGCCTGCATTTTAGAATAAAAAGTTTTTGATCATCTATTCCAAATCATACCAACCAGTGTCTATGTACCATATGAACATCTTATCAGTAACAAAGCTCTACACAGACTTGCTATTATGCAAGAAAATTCCAATGCATTGACTCACAGTGGATCAAAAACTAATAGTCAACACTGCTCTACAAGCCCTGGCACTGAAATTGATAAACCCCACATGCATGCACTCACAAGAGCAACAGACTTACAGGCAAGCTTTGCCTTTGCCCAAAGTACAGCCACCCTCAGAGAAATTAACGAAATTTGGCAGAACCTCAAAGCAGATCAGAGCCCAGAAACAGATTGGCCCATCCTAGAAATTAGAAGCCCCTCCTCACAGAACCACATATCAGTTGAATGAGTCCTCAATGAAATAAAGCTGTCCTATGAGACTGAAGATCATAAGAACTACAAAGAGTGGCTTTTCTCAGAGAAAAATAAACCAGATGTTTTCACAAGAGGAGCAATATGGGTTTTGCCCATCTTCCTAACAAAGATCCCATCTCTCACACTATCAATAGACACAAATACCTGGCTAACTTTAACCAAG
This sequence comes from Hofstenia miamia, assembly GCA_900660155.1. Taxonomy (NCBI): domain Eukaryota; kingdom Metazoa; phylum Xenacoelomorpha; order Acoela; family Hofsteniidae; genus Hofstenia; species Hofstenia miamia. The sequence continues at coordinate 872,538 of CABFPE010000315.1, forward strand.
AAGTCTGTACACGAGATTGCAGTATGTCTGTAACATCCTCTATGAGGCATTACTACTGTCTATCCTTTGTTACTTTATAACANTCTACACAGACTTGCTATTATGCAAGAAAATTCCAATGCATTGACTCACAGTGGATCAAAAACTAATAGTCAACACTGCCCTACAAGCCCAGGCACTGAAATTGATAAACTCCAACATGCATGCACTCACAAGAGCAACAGACTTACAGGCAAGCTTTGCCTGTATCTATGTGGGTAGGGATTTACTAACTATATACTGTTTGGCCTTTGTTTACTTCTGCTAACATCATGTAACTAGAATTAACTATTCACTATTTAGGTGATGAAGCCATACAACAATCTCTCCAAGGATCAATAGTGAGCATCTGCCTGAAGCTGATCTCCACATCCAGTTTCACCAGTCCATCAATGATCCACTTGGTTGAGTTCCACCTCTCAGTTCAGCAATATAACTTATGTGTACCTATCACTATTTAGGTGATGAAGCCATACAACAATCTCTCCAAGGATCAATAGTGAGCATCTGCCCGAAGCTGATCTCCACATCCAGTTTCACCAGTCCATCAATGATCCACTTGGTTGAGTTCCACCTCTCAGCTCAGCAATATAACTTATGTGTACCCTATCCTAGCTCAGTGTATACTCAAGACAATACACAATTCAACTTAACCTCTAATTTGTAAAAGTGTTTCATGAATGTGCAACCGGATTTGTTACTAGCTGCTAAATTAAGATTACATGTAGCCATTACTGTAATATATTGGCTTTAATAAATAGTTTAATATTGAGCAGCTTCTTAACCTACATTTATTAATTAGTACATGTTTGGTCACTTTATCAGTATTTTATAGTCAGTAATTTGGATCTGAAATAGTAATAATATATTACCTAGGTTTTGGTCATCCAACCATGTTTTGAATTTAATTATTTTAATACATGTACTGAATGATTGCTAGTCAGCTAAACAAGAGAAAAACCCCTATACCTAACATAAGTGCACTTTCGTAGTCTGGCACAAAGACCCTAGAATCAATCTCAATGATGGATCCAGACCACTACTAAATGCCACTTGTTTAGCTTGACATCATAATAAATATGCAAACTGTAATAACAGAACAAAATAAGAATTCCTAATAAATTTCTTTATCAATTGCTTACAAGGTTTCAAATCTATTTATAGTAAATTCAGAAAAGTAACTGTCAATTTCAAATTTGAACTTTTGTCTGCCAATATGGCAACTTATTGTTTCCTTATTGTATCATACAAATTAATCTAACTGATCTAATAATTTTACAATATTGCTAATCATAATTTGTTTTTGATCTTAGTCTCCTTCCAAATCTACGTTAGCAGCTTGATTAGTTTGAATGATGCTACATGCCCATTAGTTTGGAAAGTAAAAAATTGGTTGCCCCACATATGCCTGCCTCTGTCATCTCCCGGTAAATCAAAAAGGCCTATGGAGCAGTATGAGAAATATTATGCCAGACTGGTGGGGGGGGCAAGTAGTGTGACAGGCAAAATTTCAATCATGTTGATTAGTCAGCATCTTGGAATTTGTCTGTCAGACATAAATATCTTCTCTGACACATTAAAGAAATACATGTGGGGTATGACAGCTGACACAAAATTCGCAATATTTAGTTAAGAGGATGGCCCACTATGCACACAATGCATGATAGATCAGCTACCAGGATCCACCACCAGATTCAGGGAGCTTACAAGAGTAAAAAGTGTTCAGGAAAAGTCAGAAATCTTTTTTAACTTGGAAAGACTCAGTTACCTGGAGTGTGGCTATAGCCAGTTCATGGAGATAGCCTGGAAAGTAAAGAAAGACAATAAGATTATTTCAATCCCCATCTTGGAGCAGGTAATGAAGACACCTGAGCAATTATTTAAGGAAGAAGAGCTGCTCACCACCTCTGCAGTACAGTTGTCCCTGTCCATCAGGGATCTAATCAAGAAGGTCGACATTGAAAAGTTCAGAAGCCCTCTGTCACTTCCAAAGCCGACCCCTCAGTGGTCTATAATGGAAGAAGAACACATCTTGACAATTGAGCACCACCCAGAGGAATTCATTGAAGAGTCAAAGGACAAAGATATTCTTGGCATGATGAAGTGGTGCTTCACTGAGATGTTTACCAAGGAGGAGTTGGTACTTCTACTATTGGCAGGGTGACAATTGGCTCTGGATGTAGAATGTACCACAGCTCAAGTTAAAATAAGTTTCCTCATGAGGATATTATTATAAATGTGATGAATATGAAAGACAATTGGAATACAGATCTTTAGAGCAGATGTGAGAACATCTTCAGTCTGAAATACATTGCCATGAATATGCTCCAAAGAGGAAAACTTTGCTATTTTAATGAAAACCAATCATCCAAAATTGCAGAAGCTGTAATTATTAGAGAAATTAAGGAGAATCTATTAAAAACAATTAAATCAAGAGCTACACATCGTACAAAATCTACGAATTACAATTTTAAAATCATAAACTTTGTATTTCCATCACTATCATTTTTATTATTTCGTAATGATAAGTGAAACACTCAAAACATGTCTACAATAAATATTTCTTGGAAAAGAATTAAAAAAACTGAAAATTGCAGTTTCATTTGCTGTTGCTCTATCAGAAACTTTATTAATAATAATTTTCAGATTAATTTTGTGAAATTAAATTGATCAATTGTTAAATAGTATACTTAACACATATTATTATCACTACCAGCTGTAGTACAATAGTATCTTCATAACTAAAATACACACAATTGACTTCTTGTAGAGAAACCGTTTATGTCATATTATGCACATATTATATTTACAAAAATATGTTTCTAAGAAATTCGTTGTGATTTCATGTATATATTTAGAAGTGGTTTCCAATGACAGACGAACCAAAGGTAAGATAAATGTTTCCTTCTTTATTTGCGTTTGCTAATTTTGAGTCAGAAAATACGAAACGAGAAATCTTTTTGAAATAAAACACAAGCAGACTGTCTATATTGTTGTTCAAGTGTTAACTGTATGCTTCTATAAGTT
>CABFPE010000315.1:900252-912940 GCA_900660155.1 Hofstenia miamia
ATATATATATATATATATATATAGGTCAGGATACACGACTAAATTATTTCGGAATAAATGTCAAATTCTATTGCGGTTAACTATAGAAATAATTACACGTTATTGCACAATTTGCGAAATTCTCAGAAATTCTCCTAGCCTTTCTCAAATTAAAATCAAGTCACAAAATATATCTAAAAATATAGTATGAGCTCATTGCGCCTACATCAATTTATTAATATGTTCATAATATTCTATATATGTGCTGCATGTATTTACATTATGATTAAAATTGCCCGCAGCTCTTATTGTAATTGTCACATTAATTTTTCAGGCAACACTGTTGTTTTATACAGGAATACATACATGCATACATTTATGAAAATCATATGGAAATGACTTATTTATTACTGAATTTATCCTGCGTCCGTTACCTTTATAAAGTTTGAACATGAACATATAAAATATAGACAGATGCAAATGGCAAATAATCGGTGAAAACTGTGAATAAGAAAAACACAAATTTCCTAACTAATACAAATTTGTATCGAAAGGCTGTATTTCTTAATTGAAAATATAAACTCGATATATTTCTTTACACAGCTACAAATAAACATTCATTCTACTGGTCAATCTGAAGATGCAGTAAATTTTAGTCTCATAGTCCTAGCATTTCTAGAAACAGTACTTAGCATTCAAGTTTTTCTAATCTAGAACTGGAAAGCATGGGAAATATTATTGGCATTCATTGTTTTCAAACTTCTTCTCATTTTTCTGAGTAACAATCATAAGCGTATTAACTATACCCTATTCGCGTTTCCTTTTATAGTAAAATCAAGATGTTTTTTATACTGTAAAGAGAGGTTTAGCGCAAAGAGTATTGATTATAATAGGAAAGTTACAAAATTGATCTATATATACACCTTGATGGAGTATCCGCAGTATTGTTCTGAGATGGTAGTATCTAACTGAGATATTCTTAACAAAAACTAAGAACAAACGATAATTGGAAATTTGAGCATTGAACAGTTTTGAATTTTAAAATTGAAAAAAAATAGAGTTTCCAAATCTGTGTATCTGCCAAGAAAACTATTGCAGCAAGGCCTAGAATTGCTTGTTCATAAATGTTCGACCATTCAATTTTTACATTAAAATGTAAGTACTGACTTTAAAATGTCTAAATTTTTGGAAGTATATAAAAAAATTGTTTAAATTGTATTAAACATAATTTTGAAAGCATTTGTAAAGATGATTTCCTTGCACATGAAATATTTTGAAAATGATTCTTCTCATTAAAAGATATTACTAGAATGTAATGAAAAACTATTCATAAAACAAAATTGAATAAGAAAATTAACATTGTCATAATTACATAATTCTTAAGAATTACAAATAGTACAATGTGCCAACTGCATAGACTGAAATTCATAAATTTCCAAATTGACAAAATTTTGTCCTATGTACTTATATATATATATATATATATATATATATGTCTACATATGTTTATCATTTTACGTTTTTCAATTATTTTTCATAAATACTAGTCGTAAATGTCAAACATTAATACAGTTAACTAAGGAAATAATTGCGCAATTTGCGAAACCTAGAATTTCCTTCCGTTTTTCATTTAACCAAATTTTAACATTTTATATATTTGGTTGACAATGACTTAAAGATAAGTTCTTGGCTGAAGTCGATAGACCAAGAAACTGAATTTGATTTTCTTTTCTTAAACTTAAACTGTCTTATCATTTTTTAACAATTTTGTACGGTTACTCTAAAAAATTATAAAAGTTTATAGTTCTCAAACTACTAAATTTTCTAAAAGCTGTAAGCACTTCTGGATAGACAATAGCCTCTTCTTTCATTGTCATTCTTAATTCGAACGCCAACGTAAATCGTTCAGGACGTAGTTTGGGTATTCTACTAAATGAATCGGCACTTGAAATTTTCAGATACTTTTCACAGAACATTAATGTCGATATTTTTGCTTCGAACAATTTACTTTGAATTAAAGTTTCGGACCGGTTTCAGTTCGGTTTCCGTTTAAAAAAACAAACTGTATGAGAAGTTTAATTTTCTTCGTTTTTCTGAGGGCTGCAGCGTTGGCAGTCATAAGAGAAAATGTCTTGTCTATCTAAGCATTTTTAAGTTAATCTTAGTCGTAAAAAGTGGCCACATTATAAACACATTTTTTATTACAAACGAAAAACTAATCGAGGTTTATAAAATATATTTGAAAATATAATTGTCTCAGTTTGTAAAGTGGTGACAAAGTTATTTGTCAAGTTTACCATGCAAAGCGTGACATGCAGATACATATCTTGAAACTGAATCCATTAAACGGAATTATTTGATGTTGCGATTCAAGGATGTAACTTTTTAATTTTTTTTGTGGGATTTTTTTTTCTCGACAAAATCCTTCAGAATCTGTCGCAAGCTCTGTATGGGTACTAGATCTGGCGAATTCGGTGGCCATTGCATAACTTGAATAATATAATTGGTAAAAAATTCTTTTGTCCATTTTGAGGTATGAGGGTTGCTCCATCTTGTTCTAAGATCCATGAATCGGGATATAAGCAGGTTGCGTATGGTATAAATTCTTCGAGTATTTGACAATATTTTGAACCATTAATTCTACCAGTTCCATCTAGTAACTTTAGATAATGATAGTCAAATTTTGAAAAGAGTCCACATTTTTTTACTTGAGCTATACAATTAGGTTACTTTCTCATAAGTTCTTGCTTCCACTTTACTTATTAATAATGTTCATATCACTTTAGAAGATACAATGTCTTTGAAAAGCTTAAAATACTTGAAAAACCTTCAATTGAACATTGATTAATTTCGAACTATGCAGTAAAATTAAGCAAGGCAAATTGTATATATAATATTTATCTTCAATAATTCTAAACATTTATCAGTTAATGTAAAAATGATCACTGATATTTGCATTCGCTTAGTTTTGTCCTCTAAACAGAAATATGTACTATAATACATACTCTATGTCTACTGCTTATAATTGATCATTGAAATGAAAACTTAGTGCATTTAATAACAAACTTGTTTATTATTCGTAGATACAATAAGAGCCTATAACTGTATAGAATAACATCTGCATTATTTTCATTCAAAAACACTATTGTGAAGGAAGGGTTCATACTGAGATAATGATAAAAAATTGCAACAACTATTTTTCCACGGAAATAACAATGTCGAGCACATCTGTGTGAGTGATCAACACTAAATGATACTGTGATTCTTTTATTTATAAGTTTCGTGGCAAGAACAACATTTCGAAGATTTTTCCTGATTGTTGGTTGCTGAAAACTACCTTTACTATGGTTCTCCGCAAGGAAAAACATTCCTGAAAAAATGGGGTTTGTTCAGTTTATGCCCCTTTTTGTCATAAGATATGTATTACTACAAGTCACATGGACGAAAATTAAGAATTTAAGATTCCAGAGATTGTCTATCATCCAACAAGATTTTAACAGACTTTCACCAACATCATCTTTAAAATGACTGTAGGTATGAAAAACAAAAGTGCTATAAATTTTCTAATTATAAGATTTTTTGAATACGTATGGATTAAGCAAATATATTCATGTCAGAGGTGTTGATTATGGTGTGGTAGCATAACATTATGTACTACATTATGGACACCATAATAGTATGGTTAAAAATATGAATAGTCATTGTTGATGCAAAACTTAAAGATATGGCCATAGTGGAATTAATAAATCTATTGTTATTATTTGGAAGATATATTTAGTTTCAAGAAAAATCTTAAACTATCTTAGATTTATAATAACTCAATTGCTAGAATATTTATCTTACAATTTTTTTGAATAAAAAACCATTTTGATAAGGTAAGAACTTTTAAAAGTGTTGCAAAAGTTTACTAAGCAGCTTCAATAGATTGTAAAACAATACTAGAGATGAAGTTGTTTTTCATTTTCAATAGTGGATTCCAAACAAATACTGCCAATGAATGTATTCCCACTGTTAATGTTTCAGCATAAACAAGCGTATTGTATGGGAAAACGAACAAAAAATAATTGGTGTATTTTAAAAATTATTTCTGAATGTTTGTGCCGCTTAATTGAGCCTTACAGTACAATTTCTCTTAGTAAGCATCAGAAATCACTTAAATACATGTATATGGCTATTAACACATGTACCCTACGCACAGTTCACCAGCATTTGCCATATTTTACATAATTGCCGTCATGGCCATAATGTATGGACGAAATGTAAATTTTAGGCCACGAAAACACACACCACCAATTTTATGTAAAACCGCCTTACGTAGCCAAGCTAAGAAAATACCGGTGTATCGCCATTCTTTCTTTGCCATTTGTAAACCTCGCATGCAAAGAAGGCAATCGACAATACAGCAATTTAACAATTCAAAGTAAACTGTTCGAAGCAAAAATATTGACATTAATTTTCTCCGAAAAGTATCTGAAAATTTCAACTGTCGATTCATTGAATAGAATACCCAAATTCCGTCCTGGACGATTTACGTTGGCGCTCGAATTAAGAATGAGAATGAAATAAAGCCTATTAACTACTCAATAGTGCTTAAAGCTTTTAGAAAACTTTATTCGTTTGAAAGTTATAACCTTTTATAATTTTATAATAAGCTAATAAATTTTTCTTTAGAGTAACAATAAAAAATGTTAAAAAATGATAATGCAGGTTAAGTTTAGGAAAAGAAGGCTCTATCGACCTTAGCCAAGAACTTATTTGGAAGACATTTTCAACCAAATATATAAAACCTTAAAATTTAGATAAAGGAGAAGCGGAAGGAAATTCGAAGTTTCCGCAAATTGCTAATTTATTTGTTTATTAACATTCGACAATTAAGAATTGTATTTATGAAAAGTAATTTAGAAACGGCGTAAACTGATAAACATCTATAAACATACATACATAGGTACATGTATACATACATTATATATATATATATATAATTCAATGTGAAAAGATGTTAATGTGTTTTAAGGTTAAAGTAAAGGAATTTTTGCAATATAGTTCACACGTTCTAAATTTTAAATATGAACTTGTAAATATTTCAATTTCGATTCGATGAACATTAGAATTTATTTTTCTACTGAAGAAATTCATTAAAATTTTATTACTTTAAAAAGTTTTGAATGAAGAAATCAATTATTTTTAAAGGATTTATATGATGTCATATTGCAAAATTTAAGAAATCGTAGGGACCTATCCAATTAACAAGCGCGGAAGCGTTAATCCAATCAAATTATTTTTATTCTATCATTCAGTTGTTTGGACCAGCTTAACGTAAGTAGAATTTCTTTGCCTTAATTATATTTCACCATTTATTTTTACTAAAAGCATATTTTTTCCTGAGTCTATAAGCTTTCAAAACAAATAGATCTCCGACATTCACAGGTAGTATATGTTCTATTCGAAAGTTATTACGACCAAAAACGCTAATTTTGAACTTTATTGTAGAGTAACAAAAACATTTTTTTAATATATATATATATTATATTATATATATATATATTTATATATATATATATATATATATATATATAATATATATATATATATATATATATATATATGTGTATTTATATGTATAGATATTAGGAAGTGTCAATAAAAACTTTTTCTTCGAAACCTTGCTCCCTGGTGTTTTTCCCATACCTTTTAAAGTAACAAAGGCGCACACAAATTTTGTTCGAAAAATAATAAGTTTAGACCTTGCCGCCAATAAATTTTCAAAATGGCGTCAAAATAACCCCAAAATGAGTTATTTTCATTTCTTTATGACTTCTAAATCAAATAATGATATAATGAAAAGATATAACTGGTAAATAGTTATAGTATCGCATTGATAGACATCTTATCTATCTGTGTACATACTGTCATACTTCATATACTTGACTTGACACATGCATACATGTATAAAAACATGCATACATGTAAAATGTTCATATTATTAACATATATTTCGGTTCCTTACGGGCATCTATGGCACATTTCTTCGATAATCGACTGTCAATGCTATGAATGGCGTGAAACACTTGTCATTTTAAACGCACAGAACGCAATGGACTCGCATCATGTGATGTAGACACCGTACTGCTATGAAGGAAATGACTTCACTGCCGGTAGAAAATTATCATGAAATTTCAAATTAAAAACAGACTTACAAAATTAATTAATCAACACTTGCCTTTTCAGTTTGTTTATTGAAAGTCAAGCTATGATAGTTTGTCAGTGGAAGCATTCAAATTTAATTGCCTCTCCATTGGTCCAACCAGTTTATACATATACAACAAACACATTTCTTCTTCTTCTTCGCATTGAATTCCTTGTATTACAATTGCTTACACTGAGTAGCCAATGGGATCTTAGCAAATCAGGACATGAGGATCAGCAGCCAATTATAACGTAAGGTTGTGAATTGTTTGTGTTTGTCGTATACGCCCAGTTTATGAAAGAATGCACACACATTGACTGAATCTATTCGAACGTCAGTCTTTACAAAATGCCAGACTGTGTTGATCATACAGAAGCATACTTCCTTAGAAAAGGATCCCTCATTTTGGTTACTTGGAAAGCTTCTTGAGAAATTGTTAAAAGTGTGCATACCTACCAATGGTGAGGGAATTCAAAGAAAAACTGACTAAATATTTCATGATCACCCACAAATATGCTGAAATGGCCATTATTAAAGATAGAATGTTATCGCCTGATGAAAAGCAGTGCGATTTGGTTTTACTCGAAAATTTGAAAGACGGCAAAAATGTGAAATTAGGGTTTGAAGAAAAAACTTATGCGCAAAAATGTAGCAAGAAATCCGAGAGGCAGCTCGCTGAATTGAAAAGAAAACTTTAGAAGAGAGGCCAAATAAAGGAGAATTGAAAATGAACAAAGCCACAACTTCATATGATGATGATGAAGATGCAAATGATTATGATGCAAACTCAGATTTTGTCCCGTCTGGAAAGAAAGACAAGAAGTCATCCTCTGTCTCATTACACCTTTGTCGCAATCCGGTCACAAGTGCTGTTGTATCAGCTATTGCAGACTATTTAAACTTGACTAGTGGCCAAAGCACTGCATTAGTGACAGCGATAGCATCCCAAGGTGGTGTGAATCTGGACACTATGACTTTGTCTAGAAGCAGTATTATAAGAGCTTGAAGAAAAATGCGGAAAAAAACCTTCGGAAGACATAAAACATACTGTCGTTCCAAAAAAGTATTTGAATTTGCACTGGGCCAGCAAAATCATCCACGGAGATTGCGAAAGATTAGCAGTTCTAGTGTCTGGGATGCCACATTACAAAAATGGCAAGCTACTTTGAGTTCCTGCTATTCTGAATGGGCTCGGTATGACTCAAGCCACCATGACTCAAGCCACCATGCAAGAATGGAACATGACCTACTGCATTGTCTGTATGGTGTTCGATACTACAGCATCAAACTCTGGATATAAGAATGGTGCTTGCATTTTACTCAAATATCTTCTTGGCAAAAAGTTACTTTACTTTGCCGGCGGACACCATATCTTCGAACGGATTTTAAACAAAGTTTACACAACCCTGTTTGGTTCCACCTCAAGTCCAGAAGACCCAGCATTCATGGAGTTACGAAAACAGTGGTCCAGCATTGACAAGACAAAAGCGTACAAGATTCTTGATGTTCATGACAGAAATTTGAAATTGCTATGAGTGGAGGTAATTTCTTTTCTTGTATGCAACTAACGGATCCCGATGGAAAGGACCAGCTACCCCGCGATGATTACAGGGAGTGTGCCGAGCTGATGCTACTACTACTTGGGGAGACCCTCACCGAGGATTGCACTGGTTGCAGCCGGGACCTTGTCATCAATCACATTGGATGTTGACAATGATCTACATGTCAAAAATGTTCGCATTTAGAGCTGAAATGAATTATTCACTGGAGAAAATTGAATTGCATAGCGCATGTGTTTGTTTAATGCTCTCTTTTTTGTGCCAATGTAGATTTCTGCATCCAATGGTGTTGAGCACCCCAGAATGATCTTCAGTTATGGCATGATTTGAACATGATATTAACCCTCAAGTTGCAAACTCCGCAATTACTGCTTTCGAGTGCCATCTCTGGTACCTAACGAAAGAGATGGCCCCCTTTGCACTTTTTTCAAGCTGAGTGCCTAATACTCAAAAGAAGCAAATTGCGCGAGAGCCCCAAAAATGTAAATCAGATTATTCCAACGGGTGCCCCAGTTTTCTTGGTTTTATATCGTTCCATGAAACTTCACTGGCTAGTTCTTCGAAAATAATGGCTCTTGTTTGAATGCCTTGAATTGAATTCCGACTGGTTGAAAGAATCTGTTGAACAGTGGCCTTCCAATGCAGACTATCAGCGAGCAGTTGAGTTTTCGAGACCTGCCAAAGTTGTCAACGATCTTTCGGAGAGAGCAATCAAGCTGATCCAAGACTATTCACATTCTATCACGACAGATGAAAACCAATGGCAGTATCTTCTTCAAGTCTTTGAAAATCATCGAAAGGGTATTCCAGATTTTAGAAATCAAACCCTGAAGAAACGGTGACAATGTGATATTGGATTCCTTGCTTGCGATTTGACTTTTGATGTGTTCCCTCCAGAGCGTGTATACAAGAAAAATTGTAATATAATGCGCTGTCTGTTATGAAGCATTTTTTTACTTTTGAATAATTACTGGACGTTCGTTATACAGGATATATGTGTCTAAAAGTGTTATGTATTCCCTTTAGTAATTGAGATGAAAATAATATGAAAGTTTTACATTTATGCATGTTTTTATACATGTATACATGTATCAATTCAAGTATATGAAGTATGACAGTATGTACACAAATAGATAAGATGTCTATCAATGCATTATTATTACCATTTATACAGTTATATCTTTTCATTATATGATTATTTGATTTAGAAGTCATAAAGAAGTGAACATAGCTCATTTTGGGGTTATTTTTGACGCCATTTTGAAAATCGATTGGCGGCAAGGTCTAGACTTATTATTTTTCGAAAATAAATTTGTGTGCACCTTTATTACCTCAAAAGGTATTGAAAAACACCAGGGAGCAAGGTTTCCAAAAAAGTTTTTTTTTGAAACACCCTAATATATATATATATATATATATGTATATATTAAAAAATTGATTTTGGTAAACAGATATTTGTATTACATTTCTTACGTTGCATTTGCATAACTATTCTAAAATAAATTGCTCAAAAACTGATATAAAATTGTTTAGATCACGATGAAAAGAAGAAACCCTGTGTTTTAATGTAAATGTTTAATGTAGTGCTCTATTTCTAGAAGAACTGCTAAATCAACTTACTAAAGATTTTAAATGCATATTTGCAAATTTGATTATTTATAAGTTGTTTTTTTTGCCAAGCTAAATTTGATTAATAATGTAATAATAATTTTATTTCAAAATAAACATTGGACAATGATTCTATTTCGTATCATTGTAGTCAGAGACATTTCATCAGAAAAACTAAGATTACATAGCAATATTAAATTCATCAACAGTCAACTTACAAAGTGTACAAACTTTTACTAATAAAACTAAATGCTAATTCAGCCTACTCAACTCAAAGAGATGTGGTTTATAAACTTATTAAGGTGGGAGTTATTAATTGCCTTAATTAACTCAGTAAATTTAGACTTCTCATTATAACATTGGAAAGAATTAACGTACTTGCCTTTTTCTAAATTCTAAGCAATCACTGTTTGCATAGTATGCGGTAAAAGTCAATATATTTTTGCAAATATAAGGAGAATGAAATGTGCTCAAAATGTCCATAAGAAAGACATTGACCAGGCCTTAGCATATGCAAAAGTAAAATTGAAATTCTTGAATAAATCAAATGCACTACCTGCAGAAACTTGCATGCACCGAAATTATTGGAATTGTCACAGTGACACAACCCCAGAATTCCATGTAAATAAGGCGGATGTTATTTACCTATGAAGAATGCTGCAACGGCAACATCTAAAATTAATAAATAATGTTCTTATCAGAATAGTGCTGTTGAACCCAGCTAAAATGATTTCAGCCAGGTTTGCACTGTTTTAAACAAGTATTTTAAACATGTTAGAACACCTTGGAAAAAACATTGTTTTTATGTTTTCTTTGCAATGCTAAAATGACATAAAATGGTACAGATGATACATATACATGTAAATGAACGCTGTTTCAAACTATTCTGTACATTTGATTGGTTTTTTACAATTAACAAACAACAAAATTAACAAAAATATTTGCAAGACTTTGAATAATTCAATTCTGATTTATTTACCGCCAAAACAAAATCATTATAACACTTTGCCTTGCTACTAGCAGTTCACTAATTATCATTAAGGGAGAAAAAGTTGTCTCTATCACCTTCAGCATGTGAAACTCGCTGGAATACAGTAGCTGAAGTACTAGAGAATTTCGTCAAGTAGTGGATGTCCCTTGGTGATATCATCAACAATAAACTGAATTCGTCTGACCCTCCTATACAAGATTATGGAACACATACCCTTGAAACACAGTGCTAATCCTCGATTTCCTGAAGCCCTTGGGTGCTGCACTTGATAAGTTTCAATCAAATCAATGCACTTTCGCTGCCACATACGAAATTTGGCAATCAGTAATTGCTGCTTCTCCGGATAGCTTGATGGAAAAACTAAGTAGCAAAAAGGCACATGATGGCTTCGGAAATGCAGTTGGCAGCATACTTATTGAACCACCGATTTTGTGGACGAAATCTTACTTCATGTGAGGTGTTGGATGCTCAGCAATATATACAGAAGTTTGATGGAAACATAATGCCAGGGCTTTCAAAAAAGCCTCCTTACTCTAATGACCTTTTTGAAAGTTAGTATAAAGGCGTGGATCCAGTATCATGGTGGAAATCAGGCGTACGTTTGGAGATGGATTCTAAATTGGTGGATGTTGCAGTTTCATTGGTAACTGCAGTTTCATCCTCCACTGGACTTGAACGTCATTTTTCGTCATTGGGGCTAACCTATGGTTCACTACGAACACGCATGTGTGTTCAAAAAGCTGGCAAACTTATATTCCTTCATGGATAATTAAACCAATGACTTATGTATGTAAATTTGTGCATTTTTCATTTTTATTATTATTATACTGTTTTATTTATATGTTTCAAACCCTACTGTTTTTCATTTTTTAATAATATTTAGGAAAAATATTAAAAACGTGTTTTTATCGAAAAAAACATGTTTTATTATTTAATTCGAAAAAAACGTTTAAAACAGCAACCCTGATTTCAGCACCAAATAAAATTACGAAACTTGAATAAAAGCCTTTGCAGAGAGCGGGTAAATATTATAAGAGTAAAAATTCAAAGACAATACATGCAAAAATAAATTGGAAAATGTTAGTAAGTTGAAAAATTCATATTCATTTGATTATGACTTAAGTTTATATAAGGGCAATGTTAACTGAATAGAAGGTTGAATCAAAGAATCTAAGATCAACACATTTTCGGTGGCCATCCAACAGGATTAACAGAAAATTTAAAATTTATCTGACTTCATACTGCATGCCATCACTATTTTCCATAAAACGTTTGGATCATCAGGAAAAAAATTTGTTAACATAGAGGATTACATTGAATGAAACATATCTCAATAATCAATATTCCAAAGATTATATTGATACAAATATCTAGTTGTAAATGGTATAGTGACATGGATTAAAAGAAATTATTATTATTCAAAAATTATTATATATTTCGGCTAGATAGAACGGTGAGATTCCTGGTAAAGAAAATCAAGGCGAACTGCTTACAAAAAGGTCATTGGAATGCAGATTCTCAAAAGGCATCCGAAGACATCTTTACTCTGAAGTATATTGTCACGAACATGCACTTAAGAGAAAAAACTTTACTATTTTAATGAAAACCAATCATACGATAATTGCAGAACAAAATAAGGAGAATCTATTAATTAGAATATAAAAATCATAAACGTATTACTTGCCACTATTATGCTTGTAAGTAAGGATATAGAATTTTTTATCGAAGGTATTTTACATAACCTTAGTTTTTTTTCAAAACTAATAGAAATTTACAAAAAAAATGGAAGCATATTCCAAAACTTTCTTCTGCAAAATTTTCAAATTTTGTTAAATCTCGCTATTTGATATTTCACAATGAGAAGTATGCAATGAAAATTTGTTTCGCCCTCCCATAAATCTATAAATTGCACTTTACTAATTGTCTTCTGTGTTCCAAACCGATCCAGTTGAGGTTGAGTTATAAAGGCTAAAGTAGGGCAAACACTATAATATAAGACTTAGGTTATTAGTTTCTGCTCTGGATGAGACTGGGGATCTTCGTTATCATAAAATATTATTACGGGGAGTAAGTATATCAGTGGAGCTTGGTCTAACATTGGACTGGAACCTCAAATGAGGTATTCTATTTAAGAAAGTTTTGATAACTTTAACAAATTTTGAGTAAACTGTAACTGCAAAAATCCATACTCATAGTTCTTGAAAAACGTCAAGCTCAGCGCGGATCATGGATCAATTCTTGTATCAAAATTTCTGCTCAGCCCAAGCTGAAAATAGGCAAGGGCTTCAAAATTTGAATTATTGAGAACTTACCTTATATTTATAAATATATATATATATATATATATATATATATAAATATATA
>CABFPE010000316.1:10491-25771 GCA_900660155.1 Hofstenia miamia
TAGGAAGTCATCCCCTAATATCACTTCATAGGGCAGTAAGTTGTTGTAGGTGTCTATTACCACTAGTGTTTGCTCAAAGGTTGTATTTGCTATTCTAATTTGTACTGCCTTGATCTTGCCTTTTGTGTCAATATACTCTCCAGAAGGGTTAACTAATCTTTTACTTGAACATTGTAGATCTTCTTGTTTAAATCCCAGTTTTGTTGCACACTCATCCATTATTATTGATGTTGCCGCTCCCATATCAATTGTTGCTTTTGTTAAAATCCCATTTATCATTATCATTATCATGTTAATGTTGTCTAAATTCATCATGATCATTATTGGTGCTCAGTTTTTTTGAGTTGGTGCTCTGACTAGTTTTCTGATTCTTCCTCCGTTTGGGGGTCCTCTGCCAGTTCCAATTCAGATTCAATTATATCCTCGTCATCATAATACACTTCTTCCTCTCCAATCATATTGATTTGTTTTTTGCATTCATCCTTTCTGTGTCCTTTCTGTCCACAGGCGTAGCATTTTATGTCTCTCTCTCTTATTTTTTTTGGTTTCCCATCCTTATTTTTTATGTTGATGAATTTCTCCACTTTCTTTTCTCTGTATGCTTTGGTGTTCCCTGTTTGTGGTTTATAGTTTTTTCTCCATTCTGTTGGCTTTTCCTTGTTCCATATCACCTTTTCATAGATGTGGGCGTTGTTCTCTATTGTTGCCTGTATATCTACGGCTTTCCTAATCATTTTCTCTAACTTATCATCTACATTGCACTTGATTTCGAATTGCATACGGATGTTCTCTGGCATGCCTTTGCAGATGTGAGAAAAGAGATTGTACTTGGAATACTTATTTTCCCTTGAACTAAGCATCAACAATTGCTCTATCTGTTGGATATAGTTTTGGATGTCATCCATCTTCCGTATTTTTGTAGAATTCAATATGATTTGATATTGATTTTTGAAGCTTTCATTTTCATAGTAGTCCACAAAGTCTCTGATTAGTAATTTGTAATCTTGTTTTATGTCTGCATCCAAGAGCAAGTAATGTTGAGACGCCTCTCCTGTTAGGTACAGTGGGAACCTTTTGGCTGCTGCCCTTTGGTTCACTTTTCTCTCCTGCATAATGATCTCAAACATTTGCAGCCATTTCAGAAATGTTGGGTTGTAGCTGTCCACTTTCCCATTAAATTTAGGCAGAGTTGCCTTACATGGTATTGTCTTGGTGTGACTGTTTTCTGGCAGCATCGAATTCTCATAGACTGGTTTCTTTTGTCTACTTGTTTTTTTGCTAACTGTGAGTTGACTTGTCACCACTCTCATTGATGATCTTTCTTTTTTCCATTTCCTCTTCTTCCTCCATTTCTCTGAAGTGTTTTTTAAAGTTCATAGGTGATGCCTGTAATTTCCTTTCTTTCCTCTCTTTGATTGTTCTTTTGTGCATTGCTATTATCTTTGGATTTTCTTCTCCATTTTCTCGTAGTTCTTTTAATTTCCATCTCAGGTCTTCTATTTCTCATTTCTGGTTTTCATGATTTTCATCTCTGTCTAACTCTGTCAATCTTAGTCTGTCTTTGAGCTGTTCTATCTCTTGAGCTTGAATATTGTTGTCCAAAATTAGTTGCCTGTTCACATCTTCCAATTGTTGGCATATCTTCTCCCATTTCTGGTTTTGCTCTTGAAAAGCTTTGATTGATTGTGGCAACTGGTTTGTTAAGGCCTTAATATCCCTTTGAAAATTTTCGCTTTGGTCATCCAAGTGGTTATCCATTTCAATTTTTAGTTCACTCAGTGTGTTCTCATTCTCTTGTTCCAATGTCAACATTCTATCCATTAATTGTTGTATCTCAGATCTCAATATTGTCTCCATTTCATTTGTTTGGCGCAAGATGTTTAGAACTTCATTGGATCCTGTTTCTGGGGACATGATTAGAGTTTCCAATTGTATGGGGGATGCTGTGTCTGTCTCTGAGTGTGCTCTCCTTGGGGTGGGGTTGTTTTGCTTGTGCCTGCTTTGGCGCTACCTTTTTTTCCTTGTGTGTTTGGCATCTCTGAGTACAAATAGTAGTGGCTGATGGATCAGTGTGACTCATTGTCTTTCCCCTGCTCTACATTAGGTATAGTTGTAGTTGTTGACTTGTAGCTGGCTGTAAACTATCTCTGCTTCCTTGCATGTTTTCTGCTATTATAGTTGCTCTGGGTACTCTTTGATTTTAAGTTTTGAGTTCAGATGTTGAACTGAGTTTGCTTATTCTTTTGGTTCTTTAACTGTCATGGTCGCCATGTAGCATTTGCTACCAAGTGTTGATGTAGGTTAAGTGATTCTCTAAATGACTGTTCCCTATTCTATGTGGGTAGGGATGTACACATATTAGCTATTCATTGCATGTACTTCTGTTAATCTTCATTTAACTGAAATAATTGAATACTGTTTAGGTACTCCGTCATCATAGCCTTTCTCCATGATGGATGTTCAGGTGGCCTCCACCCAACTTTGATCTCTGCATTACCTCATTTGTGTTTCCATTGTTGAAGTAGATAACTCCCAATCTCAACTCAACAAAGTTCTTATGTGTTCCCTATCCTAGCTTGGTGTAGTTCTCAATGTTAATTGTAACTGACTTAAACTCAATTTGTATTGTGTATTTATGTCACTTCACAACCTTGCAATGTCACTAGCTGCTTAATAATTATTACTTAGCCATTACTGAAAACCATTGGCTTTAAATAATTTAATTAAGATAAGTTTCATAATAACTTGCAGCTTCCTACCTTACATTTAAATAACAAAATACATGCTTGGTCTATTTATCAGTCTATTATAGGTCACCTAAATCTATGAGATAAAATATGTATAACCTACAGTAGGCTATCCAGCCCTTTTCTGCCAATGTTAATTATTAGCTACATGTAAATGATCAAATTAATAGACAGCTAAACAGAGAAAAACTCCTATTCATACACCTAACATAAATGCAGGTTCATGGTTTGGATCAAGGACCCTTGAGTCACTCCTGATATGTTCCCAAACCACTACTACTGCATTTACAGTTTAGCTTGACATTCTGTATAAATAAGCAAACTGATATAAAATCTAAAGATAAGATTTTCAAAGAATTTACTTCAACAGTTTCCAAATTAATTTCAGCTCTATTTATACTCTAATTCAAAAAGTACCTGTCATTTGAGATTTGAATTTAGTTTGTCTGCCAAAATGGCTAAAAATAATGGAAGTGATTTTGCCCCCTTCATTTAGTCAAACTATTTGACAACAAGTACTAATTTGCTATATTATTCCTTGGTAGCATTTACAAAGATAATCTGATAATTAACTTAAATTGTTTTTCTAATTAACAATCATAATTCAATCTTGGTTTTGACTAATCATCTGATCTTCTTTCTTTATTAGCAGCATTATTCTTTGGATTATGCTACACAAGTGAGATGATGCAGAGATCAGAATCAGCCAGAGGCCACATATACACCACCCACAGAGCAGAGCTATGAAGGCAGAGTACCTAAATAGTATTCAGTTATTTCAGTCAAGGGAAGACTAACAGAAGTATGTACAATAAATAGCTAACATGAGTACATCCCTACCTGCGGATGAAGTGAAATAATAATTTGAAAAAATCATTTAACCTACATCAACACTTGGTAGCAGATGCTACACTATTTGTTGATGTAATATTTCTCTTTTCACAAATGCATTTTTTGTTTTAACATGATTTTTGTCTGTTAATGGTTCATTTGCCTATTTACATTGATGTAATATTTCTCTTTCCATCATACATGTTTTTTGTTTTAACAATTTTTATGTGTTAATGGTATATTTTCCTATACACATTGATGGAATATCTCTTTTCACCAACTGGGCTTACATTTTTACAAATTATATAGTACTTGGGGTTATCAAATGTCACTAGATATTTTATTTTGGAATGATTATTTTAATTTTCAGTGCTCATAGCTTAGGTCCATGGTAACAATAGGCCTCCTGGGGAAAGCCAGCCACATTAAATAAATGGCTTCATGCATTTCTGGTGGCCACCTCCTGGGTGAATGTGGAAGTGCTGTCATATCTTAGAATGAAGATGGAAACTTGAAAATTGTGCAATGCTGAACTTTGTCACTCAGAGTCATTGTGTAATGTATGCTTTTACATTTAGTACAATTTACATACAATTGCTAAAGAAATTGTTGTTTTCCACCTCTTGCATATTTTGTTTTGATCAATATTAACACGCTTGGAAACATGCTCTAATGCAAATAACACATCATTTTTTGTTTGAAATATTTGGGTCTTGGATCTATGAATTGTTTTCAATGAAATGTAGTGTTGCATGTTTAAACATTGTTACAACAAAGATGCCTTAAGTGAAATTTGGAATCAAAAATATCAGTTTGCTTAAATCCTAGAAATAAAAAATTCTCACTTTGGTCTGAGCACATTGTCAAAAAAATTAATTTGCTCAATTTAGCTTTGTCAAAAATATTTTGTCACTAGATGGCGTCCAATAGAGTCACTTTATTTCCACATGGTAAATAGGCATGGGTGTTATGAGAACTTCAGGGTGTCCCATAGGGGCTCCTTCACTTGATCTCTTACTACTCCCCTACTGCTTCTCTTTTTCATCAAGCTGGAATATGAATCTCCATGACACTGTTGAGGATTGTGTGCTGCACTGACATTACGCAATTCTTCTTTTCACTCTCCTTCTCACTTGGCTGGCAGATGTCTTCTCCTGTGATTGGGTATTCATTACTAAACAAACATATTAGATTTAGATCCTATACATTGGGGTCGCACACTCTCTGGTTATGAGACTCTTGTTTAGTCCACTCATGTTTCTCAACTTTTTCCTCAGTAGTCACATAATAATCTTTGCCCTCATAAAGATCCTCAAAATCTTCTTCAACATCATCTAAATTATCAAATTTATAATAAAAATTGTTACAATTATTTATTTGTGTGAACTCCTCATTGTTATCAACAAAAACCACATTGATCATCTATATTTTTAATAGAACACTTCAACCTCTGGAAGTGAACTTTACTACCATTATTAGGAATATAATTATTATTGTCTAAGATTTTTTGATTACATATGGACACTCCCAATTAAGGCAAATCTCTCACTTTTTGTCATTTATAACTGTTAGTGGTGTATATACAAAAACAGTATTGCCTTTTTATTTTTCCCAGGTCAATTTGAAATTGATTTTCTTTCCTAGCAACCAGGTAATGAACTTAGTTTTCTCTGCAAATTCCAGAATAAGCATGCCATAGTAGTTTAGAAATCAGAAACTGAACATCTTTCTTACTTTGCTGTGCCTCTGTGCTAGTTATTACATTATGCACATTGTTTTTAATCATGATGTGACTGGAACTTACTAGCCTTCTGCAGGATTGTGCATTCATTATCATTTACTTTCAATCTGGCTTCCTTCAATACCTGCAACATATGTTGTAATTTATCCAAATGTTCACTATCAATGTAAGGCAGTCATTCCTTTTTCTACAACATTATTTCTATCACACAGAACCTTTTAATGTGGTGTTGAAATGTAGCTGGCACATTGAATAATCCAAATTGCATGTACTTCCACCCATTCAAACCTAAGGGGGTGAGAAAGCTGTTATCAGAATGTCCTCACATCTTATTGGGACTTGCCAGTACATTTTACATAAATCAATGCAAGTAAAGTATTGATTTCTACTGGCATTGTACAATAGATCATCAATTCTTGACAGCAGGCATGCATCTTTCTTGATTACATCATTCAAAAAATACACAGTTGATATTTATTCCCTTGCTTCATGAACACAGTGGGTGCTGCATACATACAATTGTTACCTTGGACAATTCACGTAATATTATTTCATATTCTTCTATGAGATTCTTGGCCACTTGCACCACTAGCAGACATATCAGTTTATCTGTAAAATATCAATAGCATGCTCTTCTCCTACACCTTTGCCTTTCCATAGTTAAATATGTTGCAATTCCTTTCCAATATAACCCTCAATTGTTTGTGCTCTACTTCAGTCAAATGCTGATGAGATTCTTCACTGACATCAGGCACTACCCCTTCTGGATATTTCTCCTGAATATCATTGTTGGTAGTTAGAATAGTTGTAGTGATCTCCTCAAACTGAACAGGCACTAAAATAACTTTAATTTGATGTTTGTTTAGTTTGATCATTCAAGCAGAATTATTTAAGATGGAGACACTAGTTCTTTCTTTCTTAAAATAACAAATATCAGGAGAAAAAATCACTTGTTTTATTACATCACCACTATGAATCACAACCATTACATCTCCTTTGTAACCATAGCCAACAAGACTCCATACCTAGGTGCTTCTAATGAAAAGGTTTTGATTACCACATCATCTACTAGGCATATCAAAATTTTCATATCATCAATGGAATGAAGTTCACAGCCCACTGATTCAGGTTCTCAGATCTATATAATATTATTGTTGTAGTCTATTATAAATCCATTCTCCTTTAGAAAAGCACCTCCAAGTATTATGTCATACAATAAGCTCCTATCCACCATATTTACAACAACTAAGTTAAGTCTCATCTTCTCCCCATTCACTTTAATAGAGACATTGCTGATTTCACCTCAAATTGTGATATATTCCCTAGATGTATGTTTAACTTGATATCAAATAATGCCAACTTTCTAACAACAGCAATTGGTAATAGTGGAAACTAAAGCTTCAGTATCTACAGTAGCATAGACCATCATTACATTCACATTAACTGGTAACAGATTTCTCCTAATTAGACTAGTTACTACAAGAATACCATGTGCTCAGTTGCCAGGGGATGGCACTCCTAGCTTAATGCAAAGTCCTAATTGATCACTTCTTGCATTCCATCAAAATTATCATCTTTATGTGTAGCAGCAGTGGAGGATGTTTTCACAACCATAACCTTATTTGAGACATTCATACTAGGTGATTCAGACTCTTTTTTAAATGGAGTACCACATGCTATGGTGATATTCAGACACATACTGATCAATTGGTTGTGTATTTTATACAAGGTACATAATGCTAATAGCCTTCTGAATAATTGTAGCTACATCATCTTCTGGATGACATTATAATTCCATTTGATTCCTGATTGAAGAAGGGAAACTGTGACATATGTAGGAGAAAAGATCATGAAATGAATGCTCAAAAAAAGGTCTTACTGAGCTGAAATAAACACTTAGCATGAGTAATACAATTGCAGACATTATCTCAATTGTTAAACTTAATCTCAAATAACAGTGTTTTATATTGTTGTTTGCTATGTGGGGCTTTGTAATGATCTTTGAAGTACTCTATTAGTATTTGCTAACCAGGCTTAGTATTGTTTATAAGCTAACCTTTGTACACATTCATCAAAAGATTAAGAAATCTCAACAAACTTACCAGTAAATTTAGGCAGAACCAAATACTTATTGGGATGTTCACTAACAGCAGATTCAACAGTGGACATTGAATCTGTGAAATGAGCAAATGATGATGGTAGCTAACTGGCAGAAGTAACTGCAGTACATAAAACCACAGTGCTACCCATAACAGGGGAGTGGTAGAACCTCCAGGCATGCTAATAGAAAAGAATTTGCAACATTTTCTCAAAAACTTGATTCTCAAAAGATTGTAGCACTTCATGCAACTCATGACTGGATACATTATCAGTATTATCTCTCTCTCAACTTCTTTGTCCAGGGTGTCAGGCACAAACAGATTGGTAGAAAAAGACTGCCCTCCTTGACTTCAACTGGTTGAAAGCAGCTCCTCAGTGATATAATCTTTTGTTGTAGTGTGGTATTGGACTCCTGCAATTCACATTCACATACATGTCTTAATTTCAGCTCTTTGGTCATGCAAGCCATAGTGTGTCAAGCTTCTGTGTGAGAATGAGAAACCAGTTCCATCAGGCAACACAGCTCCCTCATTTCTTCAGATTTGTCAGCTTAAACTTGGGCTGAGAAATGGGATTGCTTCAATGGACTGGGGTGCATTTAGCTAAGTAAGATCCCTACAAGAAGTCTGAACAAAAGTCTCTTCTTCAGTTAAAAGACTGTAGAAGCTCTCTCTCAATGTCATGACACAGAGACAGGGGACAAATGGGTAGGATGAGTAATATCCATTTCCATTAATAAGAACTTAAAAATAAAAAGAACATCAGTAAAAGAGAAAACAACAGTAAATTGACAAGAAAATTATAAAATAAATACAGAACAAATAAAGAAAAAGTAAAGAAAGAACTAAAAAAATGTTTATATAGAAATTTGGGAAAAATTCTTTCATCAACAGAGCCATAACTTCAATCACCAACCAGAATCACTGTAAAGTTTTTTAGGTAGATAAAAATAAAAAGTTGCTAACCTTCAGCAGGCATCTGTAAATCAAAATCAACATGCACAAAAAGAATTGACACAAGACAACAGTAAAAATAGTGTCTATGAATTAGACATATAAAAATCACCAGTAAAAGATCCAATCACCACAGCTCTTTTGAGAGTAATTACCAGCAACTAGAGATAAAGTTCATCACAACATAGCTCCTATGTGCTGGAGATCACACCAGGGTCACCATGTAGAATTCTGAGATTGATTAGGGTAGAAATTATCAACATTAAGCCCAGTATTTCAAATCCAATCAAGGTTGCTTCATAGCTATAGAAATTCTGACAAGAAACCTAATTGATCTCTGATTTCAACAAAAAAGGCTCAGTAATGAAATGTAACTAGATTCTTTTTAGGTAAAAAACAGCTGCTTTCTACATGGCATCACACTGAAGATTCATCACTGAACTGAGTAACTTGTCTGTATTGATCCACTCCATTATACTTCCTGGGTTGGTTGCTCCCCATTTTTCTATGTTGATTCTATCTATTTGTTGTTGTATTTTCAGAGATAGGATCAGTTGTGTCAATGTTAGTAATTCCTCCTCTTTGAGAATTTCCCTTTGAGTTTTCATTATCATTTCACAGACCTCAATGGGTTCTGTGATTCCACCTCTTCACATCAACTCTGTGCTTTTTATTATCTTCACAAATGTGCACCTCAGACTCTCCTTCTTGTATCTTTTCATCTCCTCATCTAATGTTTGTTGAACATTTTTCTCTTTCATGATTCTGACTACTTCTTTGGTGTTGACAATTTTTCTTTTTACAATCTTTTTCATCATTATCCAAGGCTTGGTTTTGACCTGTCTCAGCTGTGTTTCTGATGTAGCACTCCACATATATTTCCTCATGGGCTCATCAAACAGTGTGATCTCCTCTGGCACTATTCCTGTCCTGTTTGCCATTTCTACTGTACATGTTCTCCCCATTGGGCTCTGGTTTATTATCAGTCTGCAGATCATTTTTTCAGATTGTTTTAAGTTTTCAGACCTGGTTCATGTCTGTTAATTTTACAGGTGTAAATGTGTAAACTGTGTTGCCTATCTTATGTGCATGACCATAAATTTTTTTATTGTAATTCCATTGCTGTCTCATGGCAGACTTCTTGATATTGTGGCACATCATTACATGTATCATGGTGATTTGAGTTCTGAGCTGATTTACACATTTGTTATCCATTTTTTCACTATAATTGAAGTATTGCATTGAGAGTGGTGTTGTGGCCTCCCTTCTGAACATTGCATTGAATGGCATTATTCCCATTGTTGAATGTATGGACATGTTATAAAAGTATTCAACCATCTTGATTACATCTCGCCACTTTCATCCCCCTATTCTTGATGTTGTGACTCTTATCAGTTTGATCAGCGTCCTGATCAATCTTTCAACTGCTTCATTTGCTTGTGGGTGGTATGCCATTGTTCTTTTGCTTACTATTTTGTAGAGTCGCTTGGGGATTTAGTTGCTTTTAGTCTTTTATATCTTTTTAATTTGTATTCTTGTATTATTATGTCACTATGACGTTATCAATCATTTTCGATCTTAGTTTGCTATTATTAAATTGATGTCCCCTCGATGGTGGTGATATTTTGCTCAAATTTAATTTTGCGAGGGAGAATTGATTTTGATCATGTTAAACTACGTTGATATTCAATCATTGTAAACAAAGGCAGGTAATAATTGAAACTTTTGTATAAAAACTGAGAAACCTGTAGCGATAGTTCAATAGACTTTGTCTACTCTTAACTGCCGTCTTTACCATTTATTTTTTATTTATTTTATTATCTTAAATGAAACTTACTGCTTAAGATCGGCGACAATTCGGGAGTGCTTTTGCGAGCACGGGGCGACACGTTGCTTCTGGGGGTCTTTTGATTACCCAGTCCGAATTGTGGCTCATTAAGTTATGTATACGGTTACGTATAAGGAAATAATAAATCTCTCTTTCGTAATTCAACACGTACATGCACTTATAAAACCTAACACTGTGATGATACCATGCCGCGGGCTAGCACGAATATCTGGCAATTACAGATTATTTAATAGTGAGCTGAGAGATAACAATGAAAATGAGTTTGTATTTTTTGAAGTGAGATAGAAATTAAGCAAGTGAGACAAATAGGGTAGCACCAGTCAATAGGTTAAGCACTTTACTTCTGGATGTTCTGCTTCGGCTGGAAGCCATAGGAATTGGTCATCTTGGTTGTTACCTAAAGTAGTTTTGTTACTTGGATGAATTACCAATGTTACATCTATATGTTGCAAATTCCATGTTAATCCTTTTTCCGGAATCGTGGCTGTTCTGTAAACACTATCTAAACCCTTTGTGGAGTCCATTAAGTTTCTAGTTAAGTTACCCTACCAGCCACTGATTCTACATGGTGACCAAGACAGTATAGTCAAGTAATATCTCTATAATCTTGTAGTTTTCTTTCAATGGTTTGGTTGTGAGTTGGTTTTCGTTTTTGGTACATATCAGCTGGGATAGTTGTTTCCCCTGATCACTTTGAGACTTCAGAGAAAAAAACCCCTATACCTAACTTAATTACACTTGAATGATGGCACAAAGACCCCAGAATTGATCTCATTTTGCTGATGTCAACTGTTAAATTTCTTGTTTGTTTTACTTGTTACTAGTGCTTCTTACGTTGGATTTATTACCAAGTACAGCCATGTTCATTTCTTCCCTTTTTGGTCTGTTAATCACTGTTACCCTTTGTAAGTATTTTTTGTTAATGTGTGTGTGGGATTGCTCCCATTGTCAGTTCTAGAAATTGTTGTTGTGTTATCTAAAAATAAATGGATGCAAGTTCGAGTTGCCCCCTTTATTTTGACAAAATTATGATTATCAACACATACTAATCTCTCATTAATTACACTTGTTCTTGCTTGGTTGCATAACACAAATTAATCTAAACTGATCATATATTTTTACAATGTTTTTAATCATATTTGTCTTCAATCTTATTCTTCTTCTTAATCAACATTAGCACCTTAGTTAATTTGGATGATACTGCACCATCACTGAAGATAAAATTAATGATCAAAGCAAGAATGACCTTAACTTTGATACCTTTAATTCTACTGAAATTTCTTCATGTCAGTTAGAATTAGGAAATGATAATTTCAATCCAAAAGCAGAGATTCATCCAACTAATGAGTTTCCAAGACTATGCACAGAATTTGTACAATATAATGATGGTGTTAATGACTTTTCAACAGAAAAATTTATCAAGCCTTCTGATTTTAGGGAGAAATATGGAATAATTGTATTTGATTGCTCTAAACAAAAAGATACATCTCAAAATGCAATTAAGAAAATTAGATTTAGATATACTTTACAAGGTGCTCCTGCAGATCCATTTAAATTCTATGCATTGAATATGTATGAACAAGACATATCTGTGAATGCAACATCATGTCAACTACTTTAACAATTTAAGGAAAAACAATTTTGGAAAAATATTTTCTATTTTCTTTAGTGTATTTGCATTACCCATGGAAAAATATATTTTCTTTTTTCTTTATATCCTTATCCATAATAATTGTCTCCATCAGTCCAATCTTCAGTATCCACTCTTTCATTACTATCTCTGCAGTTGTTTCAGCCATTGTGTTTTCATCAAGATTAATCTTGTGTACTTGGTGAAATTGTCCACCATTACTAGCAGATGCTGATATCCCTCCTCATCCTTTGACCAAATCTATGTGTACAATCTTGTTGGGTTGTGTCACTATGATTTTCTCCAGCAGCACTCTCTGTGTTGGGAAGTGTTGTTTGTTGTGAAGGAGACATTTCATGCATTTGTTAATTATCTTTTCTGTTACCCTCCTTATTGCTGTTGTGATAAATCTTGTGTTGAATGTGCTCTCCATTTGTCTGATGCCTAAATGGCCTTTTTCATGGACTTTCCTTACTAATTCTCATTTGTAATATTCTGGTATTGCAATCCTGTTTTTCTGTCCTTCCATGTATAGGAGTCTGTTCTTGTTTCTCTTCCATCTATACCTTTCATAGTAACTTGCTGTCAATTTTGATAGCTTCAAGCTTGGTTCCTGTAGTTTCTTAATGATTTTGCTGAGTATCACATCATCTTTTTGCTTTTCTATGATCTCTGATTCTGATATTTCTTCCTTTATTGCAATTGGTAGCATTGCTTGTCCTTTTTTGTCAACATTAATCTCCAGCAACTCCTTATACTCTGTGTGTGGTAAAAATTGAAATTGCTTTTTCTCTCCCTCTTCTTTGGTTGCATCTCTCTGGTATTCTGGGAGCACAGTCCAGAAGTCAGCATTAGTATGCAGTGTCCTTCTTCAATGTTCAATAGTTCACTTAAGTATTCAATCCATCTTGACACTATCCCTGATTTATCACCTGAGAATTTCTTGAGCCATGCTAAATACTGTTGTCTGTGAAGACTCTGAATTGCCATCTGATTAGAAAGTGTTGGAATTTCTTGATGCTCTTGATCAGCCCAAGCATCTCTAACTTCTTTGATCTGTAGTTCTCCTTGCTTGGCTTCAATTTACAGCTAAAAAACTGTATGGGTACCTCCTTGCTGTTCTTTAACTGTCCAAGTGTTGCTCCAATTGCTACTTTGCTAGTGTTGCAGTCTAGTATGAATGTTTCATTGTAGTTGGGGATATTCAATGATGGCAATTTTGCTAGCTCTTCCTTTATAATATCCAGTTCCTCTTGCTCCTGCCAAGTCCATATGAAAGGTACTGATTTCCTCATCAGCCACGTCATCTTAGCAGTCTTCCCCACAATGTTGGGAATAAATGTGCCTTAGTAGTTGAAGAATGCCATTATTCTCTGAATGTCTTTCTTGTTGTTTGGTTTCTCAATCTTCCTGATCATGTCTCTTGCATTGTCCTTCATGCATATCCGCCCTTTTTTGATGACTCATCCTAGAAATATGATCCTCTCCTTCAATATGTCACATTTGTTGCCATTGATTCTTAAGCCTGCTTTTTGTAAGATTGATAGTGTTTGTTCCAATTTCTCTAAGTGTTCCTCATTCATCTGCTCTGGTACTCGTCTCATTGGCAGCTTTATCAGCTTGCTTGTTGTTGTAATGATTTTGTGTGTTTTGTCCATGCTTGGCCCACACTTATTTCTCTGTAATTGAATATTTGTTTGTGTCTCTCCAGCACCTCTCTGAGTTGTTGTAATTGAGTATTTTGCACTGATCCTCTTCACTTGCTTTTGTCCCTCTGCTCTCAAGTCAGCTGTGGGGAGTGCTTGCTATATTGAAGGATTTGTCCACTCACCCTTGAGTCAGCAGTGTGGAGTACCTGTTGTTTTCATTTGAAAGTCCTCAAGTCTACCATACAAACTACTCTGCTCATCAATGTCTTCCTTTGCTCACCAGGGAGCTTTGATGCTGGATTTAATGTACTTTCCAAATATTCATACATTCATTTTCTTTATATTGATGTTGTGATTTGTTGCATTTAATATTGGTACTTTTCCTCTACTGTTTTTTATCATGCACACATTCAACAGCATTGAGACTATTTTTGAATTTATCCCTTTATTGTCATAGATCATTATATCTGCTGTGACCTCTCATCTGTTTTAGTTCCATGCATCCTCCATTGATATGGCTGCAGCTTTATATCTTCTTCCAGTTCAAACACCATTGTTGACAGCTTTCCTTCCTGTTCTTCAATTTCAATTTCTTCTTCCCTTACCTTAATTGTTCTATTGGAGTGGTTTATCACACATCCATTCTTCATTAGAAAGTTGTCACCTAGTATCACCTCTTAAGGCAATAAGTTGTTATGAGTATCAATTACTACTAGTGTTTGTTCAAAGGTTGTATTTGCTATTCTGATTTGTACTGCCTCAAGCTTGCCTTTTGTGTCTATGTACTTTCCAAACACATTGATTAGTCTCTTACTTGACCATTCTAAGTCTTCTTGCTTGAATACCAACATTGTTGCACACTCATCTGTTATTATTGATGTCACTGCTCCCATGTCAATTGTTGCCTTCATTAGTATTCCATTTATCATTATAGTTATCATGTTGATATTATCCAGATTCATCATAATCATTATAGGTGCTCAGTTTTTTGGAGTCAGTGCTTGAGCCAGTTTTCTGATTCTTCCTCTGTTTGGGGATCCTCCAACAACTCTGATTTAGACTTGATTACGTCCTCATTTTCATAGTATGCTTCCTCTTCTCTAATCATGTTGATCTGTTTTCTGCATTCGTCTTTTCTATGCCCTTTCTGCCCACAATTGCAGCACTTTATGTCTCTTTTTCTTACCTTACTATATTTTCCATCTTTGTTTTTTATATAAATAAACTACACTACTTTCTTTTCCTTATAAGCTTTGGTGTTCCCAGTTTGTGTTTTGTAGCTATTCTGCCATTCTGTTGGCTTTTCTTTGTCCTATAAGCTTTGGTGTTCACAGTTTGTGTTTTGTAGCTATTCTGCCATTCTGTTGGCTTTTCTTTGTTCCATACCACTTTCTCATAGATGTGGACATTGTTCTCTATTGTTGCCTGTATGTCAACAGCTTTCCTGATCATCTTCTCTAACTTATCATTGACATCACACTTAATCTCAAATTGTGTTCTGATGTTATCCAGCATTCCTTTACAAATATGAGAGAAAAGGTCATATTTGAAGTATTTGTTTCCCCTTGAACTGAGTGTCAGCAATCATTCCACTTGCTGGATGTAGTTTCAGATATCTCATTTTTGTTGAGTTTAGTATGATTTGTACTGATTTTTAAAACTTTAGTTTTTGTAGTACTCTACAAAGTCTCTGATTAATAGTTTGTAGTCTCATTTTGTGTCTGTATCTAAGAGTAGATAGTGTTGAGATGCTGCTCCTGCTAGATATAATGGGAACCTC
>CABFPE010000316.1:26771-51915 GCA_900660155.1 Hofstenia miamia
TAGGAAGTCATCCCCTAATATCACTTCATAGGGCAGTAAGTTGTTGTAGGTGTCTATTACCACTAGTGTTTGCTCAAAGGTTGTATTTGCTATTCTAATTTGTACTGCCTTGATCTTGCCTTTTGTGTCAATATACTCTCCAGAAGGGTTAACTAATCTTTTACTTGAACATTGTAGATCTTCTTGTTTAAATCCCAGTTTTGTTGCACACTCATCCATTATTATTGATGTTGCCGCTCCCATATCAATTGTTGCTTTTGTTAAAATCCCATTTATCATTATCATTATCATGTTAATGTTGTCTAAATTCATCATGATCATTATTGGTGCTCAGTTTTTTTGAGTTGGTGCTCTGACTAGTTTTCTGATTCTTCCTCCGTTTGGGGGTCCTCTGCCAGTTCCAATTCAGATTCAATTATATCCTCGTCATCATAATACACTTCTTCCTCTCCAATCATATTGATTTGTTTTTTGCATTCATCCTTTCTGTGTCCTTTCTGTCCACAGGCGTAGCATTTTATGTCTCTCTCTCTTATTTTTTTTGGTTTCCCATCCTTATTTTTTATGTTGATGAATTTCTCCACTTTCTTTTCTCTGTATGCTTTGGTGTTCCCTGTTTGTGGTTTATAGTTTTTTCTCCATTCTGTTGGCTTTTCCTTGTTCCATATCACCTTTTCATAGATGTGGGCGTTGTTCTCTATTGTTGCCTGTATATCTACGGCTTTCCTAATCATTTTCTCTAACTTATCATCTACATTGCACTTGATTTCGAATTGCATACGGATGTTCTCTGGCATGCCTTTGCAGATGTGAGAAAAGAGATTGTACTTGGAATACTTATTTTCCCTTGAACTAAGCATCAACAATTGCTCTATCTGTTGGATATAGTTTTGGATGTCATCCATCTTCCGTATTTTTGTAGAATTCAATATGATTTGATATTGATTTTTGAAGCTTTCATTTTCATAGTAGTCCACAAAGTCTCTGATTAGTAATTTGTAATCTTGTTTTATGTCTGCATCCAAGAGCAAGTAATGTTGAGACGCCTCTCCTGTTAGGTACAGTGGGAACCTTTTGGCTGCTGCCCTTTGGTTCACTTTTCTCTCCTGCATAATGATCTCAAACATTTGCAGCCATTCCAGAAATGTTGGGTTGTAGCTGTCCACTTTCCCATTAAATTTAGGCAGAGTTGCCTTACATGGTATTGTCTTGGTGTGACTGTTTTCTGGCAGCATCGAATTCTCATAGACTGGTTTCTTTTGTCTACTTGTTTGTTTGCAAACTGTGAGTTGACTTGTCACCACTCTCATTGATGATCTTTCTTTTTTCCATTTCCTCTTCTTCCTCCATTTCTCTGAAGTGTTTTTTAAAGTTCATAGGTGATGCCTGTAATTTCCTTTCTTTCCTCTCTTTGATTGTTCTTTTGTGCATTGCTATTATCTTTGGATTTTCTTCTCCATTTTCTCGTAGTTCTTTTAATTTCCATCTCAGGTCTTCTATTTCTCATTTCTGGTTTTCATGATTTTCATCTCTGTCTAACTCTGTCAATCTTAGTCTGTCTTTGAGCTGTTCTATCTCTTGAGCTTGAATATTGTTGTCCAAAATTAGTTGCCTGTTCACATCTTCCAATTGTTGGCATATCTTCTCCCATTTCTGGTTTTGCTCTTGAAAAGCTTTGATTGATTGTGGCAACTGGTTTGTTAAGGCCTTAATATCCCTTTGAAAATTTTCGCTTTGGTCATCCAAGTGGTTATCCATTTCAATTTTTAGTTCACTCAGTGTGTTCTCATTCTCTTGTTCCAATGTCAACATTCTATCCATTAATTGTTGTATCTCAGATCTCAATATTGTCTCCATTTCATTTGTTTGGCGCAAGATGTTTAGAACTTCATTGGATCCTGTTTCTGGGGACATGATTAGAGTTTCCAATTGTATGGGGGATGCTGTGTCTGTCTCTGAGTGTGCTCTCCTTGGGGTGGGGTTGTTTTGCTTGTGCCTGCTTTGGCGCTACCTTTTTTTCCTTGTGTGTTTGGCATCTCTGAGTACAAATAGTAGTGGCTGATGGATCAGTGTGACTCATTGTCTTTCCCCTGCTCTACATTAGGTATAGTTGTAGTTGTTGACTTGTAGCTGGCTGTAAACTATCTCTGCTTCCTTGCATGTTTTCTGCTATTATAGTTGCTCTGGGTACTCTTTGATTTTAAGTTTTGAGTTCAGATGTTGAACTGAGTTTGCTTATTCTTTTGGTTCTTTAACTGTCATGGTCGCCATGTAGCATCTGCTACCAAGTGTTGATGTAGGTTAAGTGATTCTCTAAATGACTGTTCCCTATTCTATGTGGGTAGGGATGTACACATATTAGCTATTCATTGCATGTACTTCTGTTAATCTTCATTTAACTGAAATAATTGAATACTGTTTAGGTACTCCGTCATCATAGCCTTTCTCCATGATGGATGTTCAGGTGGCCTCCACCCAACTTTGATCTCTGCATTACCTCATTTGTGTTTCCATTGTTGAAGTAGATAACTCCCAATCTCAACTCAACAAAGTTCTTATGTGTTCCCTATCCTAGCTTGGTGTAGTTCTCAATGTTAATTGTAACTGACTTAAACTCAATTTGTATTGTGTATTTATGTCACTTCACAACCTTGCAATGTCACTAGCTGCTTAATAATTATTACTTAGCCATTACTGAAAACCATTGGCTTTAAATAATTTAATTAAGATAAGTTTCATAATAACTTGCAGCTTCCTACCTTACATTTAAATAACAAAATACATGCTTGGTCTATTTATCAGTCTATTATAGGTCACCTAAATCTATGAGATAAAATATGTATAACCTACAGTAGGCTATCCAGCCCTTTTCTGCCAATCTTAATTATTAGCTACATGTAAATGATCAAATTAATAGACAGCTAAACAGAGAAAAACTCCTATTCATACACCTAACATAAATGCAGGTTCATGGTTTGGATCAAGGACCCTTGAGTCACTCCTGATATGTTCCCAAACCACTACTACTGCATTTACAGTTTAGCTTGACATTCTGTATAAATAAGCAAACTGATATAAAATCTAAAGATAAGATTTTCAAAGAATTTACTTCAACAGTTTCCAAATTAATTTCAGCTCTATTTATACTCTAATTCAAAAAGTACCTGTCATTTGAGATTTGAATTTAGTTTGTCTGCCAAAATGGCTAAAAATAATGGAAGTGATTTTGCCCCCTTCATTTAGTCAAACTATTTGACAACAAGTACTAATTTGCTATATTATTCCTTGGTAGCATTTACAAAGATAATCTGATAATTAACTTAAATTGTTTTTCTAATTAACAATCATAATTCAATCTTGGTTTTGACTAATCATCTGATCTTCTTTCTTTATTAGCAGCATTATTCTTTGGATTATGCTACACAAGTGAGATGATGCAGAGATCAGAATCAGCCAGAGGCCACATATACACCACCCACAGAGCAGAGCTATGAAGGCAGAGTACCTAAATAGTATTCAGTTATTTCAGTCAAGGGAAGACTAACAGAAGTATGTACAATAAATAGCTAACATGAGTACATCCCTACCTGCGGATGAAGTGAAATAATAATTTGAAAAAATCATTTAACCTACATCAACACTTGGTAGCAGATGCTACACTATTTGT
Organism: Hofstenia miamia; assembly: GCA_900660155.1. NCBI lineage: Eukaryota > Metazoa > Xenacoelomorpha > Acoela > Hofsteniidae > Hofstenia > Hofstenia miamia. The sequence goes on from CABFPE010000316.1 coordinate 30,439, forward strand.
TGATGTAATATTTCTCTTTTCACAAATGCATTTTTTGTTTTAACATGATTTTTGTCTGTTAATGGTTCATTTGCCTATTTACATTGATGTAATATTTCTCTTTCCATCATACATGTTTTTTGTTTTAACAATTTTTATGTGTTAATGGTATATTTTCCTATACACATTGATGGAATATCTCTTTTCACCAACTGGGCTTACATTTTTACAAATTATATAGTACTTGGGGTTATCAAATGTCACTAGATATTTTATTTTGGAATGATTATTTTAATTTTCAGTGCTCATAGCTTAGGTCCATGGTAACAATAGGCCTCCTGGGGAAAGCCAGCCACATTAAATAAATGGCTTCATGCATTTCTGGTGGCCACCTCCTGGGTGAATGTGGAAGTGCTGTCATATCTTAGAATGAAGATGGAAACTTGAAAATTGTGCAATGCTGAACTTTGTCACTCAGAGTCATTGTGTAATGTATGCTTTTACATTTAGTACAATTTACATACAATTGCTAAAGAAATTGTTGTTTTCCACCTCTTGCATATTTTGTTTTGATCAATATTAACACGCTTGGAAACATGCTCTAATGCAAATAACACATCATTTTTTGTTTGAAATATTTGGGTCTTGGATCTATGAATTGTTTTCAATGAAATGTAGTGTTGCATGTTTAAACATTGTTACAACAAAGATGCCTTAAGTGAAATTTGGAATCAAAAATATCAGTTTGCTTAAATCCTAGAAATAAAAAATTCTCACTTTGGTCTGAGCACATTGTCAAAAAAATTAATTTGCTCAATTTAGCTTTGTCAAAAATATTTTGTCACTAGATGGCGTCCAATAGAGTCACTTTATTTCCACATGGTAAATAGGCATGGGTGTTATGAGAACTTCAGGGTGTCCCATAGGGGCTCCTTCACTTGATCTCTTACTACTCCCCTACTGCTTCTCTTTTTCATCAAGCTGGAATATGAATCTCCATGACACTGTTGAGGATTGTGTGCTGCACTGACATTACGCAATTCTTCTTTTCACTCTCCTTCTCACTTGGCTGGCAGATGTCTTCTCCTGTGATTGGGTATTCATTACTAAACAAACATATTAGATTTAGATCCTATACATTGGGGTCGCACACTCTCTGGTTATGAGACTCTTGTTTAGTCCACTCATGTTTCTCAACTTTTTCCTCAGTAGTCACATAATAATCTTTGCCCTCATAAAGATCCTCAAAATCTTCTTCAACATCATCTAAATTATCAAATTTATAATAAAAATTGTTACAATTATTTATTTGTGTGAACTCCTCATTGTTATCAACAAAAACCACATTGATCATCTATATTTTTAATAGAACACTTCAACCTCTGGAAGTGAACTTTACTACCATTATTAGGAATATAATTATTATTGTCTAAGATTTTTTGATTACATATGGACACTCCCAATTAAGGCAAATCTCTCACTTTTTGTCATTTATAACTGTTAGTGGTGTATATACAAAAACAGTATTGCCTTTTTATTTTTCCCAGGTCAATTTGAAATTGATTTTCTTTCCTAGCAACCAGGTAATGAACTTAGTTTTCTCTGCAAATTCCAGAATAAGCATGCCATAGTAGTTTAGAAATCAGAAACTGAACATCTTTCTTACTTTGCTGTGCCTCTGTGCTAGTTATTACATTATGCACATTGTTTTTAATCATGATGTGACTGGAACTTACTAGCCTTCTGCAGGATTGTGCATTCATTATCATTTACTTTCAATCTGGCTTCCTTCAATACCTGCAACATATGTTGTAATTTATCCAAATGTTCACTATCAATGTAAGGCAGTCATTCCTTTTTCTACAACATTATTTCTATCACACAGAACCTTTTAATGTGGTGTTGAAATGTAGCTGGCACATTGAATAATCCAAATTGCATGTACTTCCACCCATTCAAACCTAAGGGGGTGAGAAAGCTGTTATCAGAATGTCCTCACATCTTATTGGGACTTGCCAGTACATTTTACATAAATCAATGCAAGTAAAGTATTGATTTCTACTGGCATTGTACAATAGATCATCAATTCTTGACAGCAGGCATGCATCTTTCTTGATTACATCATTCAAAAAATACACAGTTGATATTTATTCCCTTGCTTCATGAACACAGTGGGTGCTGCATACATACAATTGTTACCTTGGACAATTCACGTAATATTATTTCATATTCTTCTATGAGATTCTTGGCCACTTGCACCACTAGCAGACATATCAGTTTATCTGTAAAATATCAATAGCATGCTCTTCTCCTACACCTTTGCCTTTCCATAGTTAAATATGTTGCAATTCCTTTCCAATATAACCCTCAATTGTTTGTGCTCTACTTCAGTCAAATGCTGATGAGATTCTTCACTGACATCAGGCACTACCCCTTCTGGATATTTCTCCTGAATATCATTGTTGGTAGTTAGAATAGTTGTAGTGATCTCCTCAAACTGAACAGGCACTAAAATAACTTTAATTTGATGTTTGTTTAGTTTGATCATTCAAGCAGAATTATTTAAGATGGAGACACTAGTTCTTTCTTTCTTAAAATAACAAATATCAGGAGAAAAAATCACTTGTTTTATTACATCACCACTATGAATCACAACCATTACATCTCCTTTGTAACCATAGCCAACAAGACTCCATACCTAGGTGCTTCTAATGAAAAGGTTTTGATTACCACATCATCTACTAGGCATATCAAAATTTTCATATCATCAATGGAATGAAGTTCACAGCCCACTGATTCAGGTTCTCAGATCTATATAATATTATTGTTGTAGTCTATTATAAATCCATTCTCCTTTAGAAAAGCACCTCCAAGTATTATGTCATACAATAAGCTCCTATCCACCATATTTACAACAACTAAGTTAAGTCTCATCTTCTCCCCATTCACTTTAATAGAGACATTGCTGATTTCACCTCAAATTGTGATATATTCCCTAGATGTATGTTTAACTTGATATCAAATAATGCCAACTTTCTAACAACAGCAATTGGTAATAGTGGAAACTAAAGCTTCAGTATCTACAGTAGCATAGACCATCATTACATTCACATTAACTGGTAACAGATTTCTCCTAATTAGACTAGTTACTACAAGAATACCATGTGCTCAGTTGCCAGGGGATGGCACTCCTAGCTTAATGCAAAGTCCTAATTGATCACTTCTTGCATTCCATCAAAATTATCATCTTTATGTGTAGCAGCAGTGGAGGATGTTTTCACAACCATAACCTTATTTGAGACATTCATACTAGGTGATTCAGACTCTTTTTTAAATGGAGTACCACATGCTATGGTGATATTCAGACACATACTGATCAATTGGTTGTGTATTTTATACAAGGTACATAATGCTAATAGCCTTCTGAATAATTGTAGCTACATCATCTTCTGGATGACATTATAATTCCATTTGATTCCTGATTGAAGAAGGGAAACTGTGACATATGTAGGAGAAAAGATCATGAAATGAATGCTCAAAAAAAGGTCTTACTGAGCTGAAATAAACACTTAGCATGAGTAATACAATTGCAGACATTATCTCAATTGTTAAACTTAATCTCAAATAACAGTGTTTTATATTGTTGTTTGCTATGTGGGGCTTTGTAATGATCTTTGAAGTACTCTATTAGTATTTGCTAACCAGGCTTAGTATTGTTTATAAGCTAACCTTTGTACACATTCATCAAAAGATTAAGAAATCTCAACAAACTTACCAGTAAATTTAGGCAGAACCAAATACTTATTGGGATGTTCACTAACAGCAGATTCAACAGTGGACATTGAATCTGTGAAATGAGCAAATGATGATGGTAGCTAACTGGCAGAAGTAACTGCAGTACATAAAACCACAGTGCTACCCATAACAGGGGAGTGGTAGAACCTCCAGGCATGCTAATAGAAAAGAATTTGCAACATTTTCTCAAAAACTTGATTCTCAAAAGATTGTAGCACTTCATGCAACTCATGACTGGATACATTATCAGTATTATCTCTCTCTCAACTTCTTTGTCCAGGGTGTCAGGCACAAACAGATTGGTAGAAAAAGACTGCCCTCCTTGACTTCAACTGGTTGAAAGCAGCTCCTCAGTGATATAATCTTTTGTTGTAGTGTGGTATTGGACTCCTGCAATTCACATTCACATACATGTCTTAATTTCAGCTCTTTGGTCATGCAAGCCATAGTGTGTCAAGCTTCTGTGTGAGAATGAGAAACCAGTTCCATCAGGCAACACAGCTCCCTCATTTCTTCAGATTTGTCAGCTTAAACTTGGGCTGAGAAATGGGATTGCTTCAATGGACTGGGGTGCATTTAGCTAAGTAAGATCCCTACAAGAAGTCTGAACAAAAGTCTCTTCTTCAGTTAAAAGACTGTAGAAGCTCTCTCTCAATGTCATGACACAGAGACAGGGGACAAATGGGTAGGATGAGTAATATCCATTTCCATTAATAAGAACTTAAAAATAAAAAGAACATCAGTAAAAGAGAAAACAACAGTAAATTGACAAGAAAATTATAAAATAAATACAGAACAAATAAAGAAAAAGTAAAGAAAGAACTAAAAAAATGTTTATATAGAAATTTGGGAAAAATTCTTTCATCAACAGAGCCATAACTTCAATCACCAACCAGAATCACTGTAAAGTTTTTTAGGTAGATAAAAATAAAAAGTTGCTAACCTTCAGCAGGCATCTGTAAATCAAAATCAACATGCACAAAAAGAATTGACACAAGACAACAGTAAAAATAGTGTCTATGAATTAGACATATAAAAATCACCAGTAAAAGATCCAATCACCACAGCTCTTTTGAGAGTAATTACCAGCAACTAGAGATAAAGTTCATCACAACATAGCTCCTATGTGCTGGAGATCACACCAGGGTCACCATGTAGAATTCTGAGATTGATTAGGGTAGAAATTATCAACATTAAGCCCAGTATTTCAAATCCAATCAAGGTTGCTTCATAGCTATAGAAATTCTGACAAGAAACCTAATTGATCTCTGATTTCAACAAAAAAGGCTCAGTAATGAAATGTAACTAGATTCTTTTTAGGTAAAAAACAGCTGCTTTCTACATGGCATCACACTGAAGATTCATCACTGAACTGAGTAACTTGTCTGTATTGATCCACTCCATTATACTTCCTGGGTTGGTTGCTCCCCATTTTTCTATGTTGATTCTATCTATTTGTTGTTGTATTTTCAGAGATAGGATCAGTTGTGTCAATGTTAGTAATTCCTCCTCTTTGAGAATTTCCCTTTGAGTTTTCATTATCATTTCACAGACCTCAATGGGTTCTGTGATTCCACCTCTTCACATCAACTCTGTGCTTTTTATTATCTTCACAAATGTGCACCTCAGACTCTCCTTCTTGTATCTTTTCATCTCCTCATCTAATGTTTGTTGAACATTTTTCTCTTTCATGATTCTGACTACTTCTTTGGTGTTGACAATTTTTCTTTTTACAATCTTTTTCATCATTATCCAAGGCTTGGTTTTGACCTGTCTCAGCTGTGTTTCTGATGTAGCACTCCACATATATTTCCTCATGGGCTCATCAAACAGTGTGATCTCCTCTGGCACTATTCCTGTCCTGTTTGCCATTTCTACTGTACATGTTCTCCCCATTGGGCTCTGGTTTATTATCAGTCTGCAGATCATTTTTTCAGATTGTTTTAAGTTTTCAGACCTGGTTCATGTCTGTTAATTTTACAGGTGTAAATGTGTAAACTGTGTTGCCTATCTTATGTGCATGACCATAAATTTTTTTATTGTAATTCCATTGCTGTCTCATGGCAGACTTCTTGATATTGTGGCACATCATTACATGTATCATGGTGATTTGAGTTCTGAGCTGATTTACACATTTGTTATCCATTTTTTCACTATAATTGAAGTATTGCATTGAGAGTGGTGTTGTGGCCTCCCTTCTGAACATTGCATTGAATGGCATTATTCCCATTGTTGAATGTATGGACATGTTATAAAAGTATTCAACCATCTTGATTACATCTCGCCACTTTCATCCCCCTATTCTTGATGTTGTGACTCTTATCAGTTTGATCAGCGTCCTGATCAATCTTTCAACTGCTTCATTTGCTTGTGGGTGGTATGCCATTGTTCTTTTGCTTACTATTTTGTAGAGTCGCTTGGGGATTTAGTTGCTTTTAGTCTTTTATATCTTTTTAATTTGTATTCTTGTATTATTATGTCACTATGACGTTATCAATCATTTTCGATCTTAGTTTGCTATTATTAAATTGATGTCCCCTCGATGGTGGTGATATTTTGCTCAAATTTAATTTTGCGAGGGAGAATTGATTTTGATCATGTTAAACTACGTTGATATTCAATCATTGTAAACAAAGGCAGGTAATAATTGAAACTTTTGTATAAAAACTGAGAAACCTGTAGCGATAGTTCAATAGACTTTGTCTACTCTTAACTGCCGTCTTTACCATTGTATTTTTTATTTATTTATTATCTTAAATGAAACTTATTGCTTAAGATCGGCGACAATTCGGGAGTGCTTTCACGAGCACGGGGCGACACGTTGCTTCTGGGGGTCTTTTGATTACCCAGTCCGAATTGTGGCTCATTAAGTTATGTATACGGTTACGTATAAGGAAATAATAAATCTCTCTTTCGTAATTCAACACGTACATGCACTTATAAAACCTAACACTGTGATGATACCATGCCGCGGGCTAGCACGAATATCTGGCAATTACAGATTATTTAATAGTGAGCTGAGAGATAACAATGAAAATGAGTTTGTATTTTTTGAAGTGAGATAGAAATTAAGCAAGTGAGACAAATAGGGTAGCACCAGTCAATAGGTTAAGCACTTTACTTCTGGATGTTCTGCTTCAGCTGGAAGCCATAGGAATTGGTCATCTTGGTTGTTACCTAAAGTAGTTTTGTTACTTGGATGAATTACCAATGTTACATCTATATGTTGCAAATTCCATGTTAATCCTTTTTCCGGAATCGTGGCTGTTCTGTAAACGCTATCTAAACCCTTTGTGGAGTCAATTAAGTTTCTAGTTAAGTTACCCTACCAGCCACTGATTCTACAATATTATCAATCACATTATAGTCAATAATTTATCTAAAATATTATAGATATAATTCATAGGTTTTGGCTCTTCAACCTTATTTCAAATTGTTATATTTAATACATGTAGTAAATTATCAGTTTTCAACTAAATGAGAATAAAACCCCTATACCTAACTTAAGTGCACTTTTATGATGGCACAAAGACCCCAGAATTGATCTCATGTTGGATCCAGTCAACTGTTAAACACAACTTGTTTAGCTTGACTTTGTAATAAATCTTCTAACGTTGCATTAAAGAAACAATATAAGAATTCCAAATCATTTCTTTATCAATTGCTTACACTGTTACCCATTTTAAGTATTTATAGTATTTCTGAGAAAGTACCTGTTGCCATTGAATTTAATTCTTGCACCTGATGATGTAGCAGCTAAAAATAAGGGAAGCAACTTTGCCCCCTTTATTTTGACAAAATTATGATTATCAACACATACTAATCTCTCATTAATTACACTTGTTCTTGCTTGGTTGCATAACACAAATTAATCTAAACTGATCATATATTTTTACAATGTTTTTAATCATATTTGTCTTCAATCTTATTCTTCTTCTTAATCAACATTAGCACCTTAGTTAATTTGGATGATACTGCACCATCACTGAAGATAAAATTAATGATCAAAGCAAGAATGACCTTAACTTTGATACCTTTAATTCTACTGAAATTTCTTCATGTCAGTTAGAATTAGGAAATGATAATTTCAATCCAAAAGCAGAGATTCATCCAACTAATGAGTTTCCAAGACTATGCACAGAATTTGTACAATATAATGATGGTGTTAATGACTTTTCAACAGAAAAATTTATCAAGCCTTCTGATTTTAGGGAGAAATATGGAATAATTGTATTTGATTGCTCTAAACAAAAAGATACATCTCAAAATGCAATTAAGAAAATTAGATTTAGATATACTTTACAAGGTGCTCCTGCAGATCCATTTAAATTCTATGCATTGAATATGTATGAACAAGACATATCTGTGAATGCAACATCATGTCAACTACTTTAACAATTTAAGGAAAAACAATTTTGGAAAAATATTTTCTATTTTCTTTAGTGTATTTGCATTACCCATGGAAAAATATATTTTCTTTTTTCTTTATATCCTTATCCATAATAATTGTCTCCATCAGTCCAATCTTCAGTATCCACTCTTTCATTACTATCTCTGCAGTTGTTTCAGCCATTGTGTTTTCATCAAGATTAATCTTGTGTACTTGGTGAAATTGTCCACCATTACTAGCAGATGCTGATATCCCTCCTCATCCTTTGACCAAATCTATGTGTACAATCTTGTTGGGTTGTGTCACTATGATTTTCTCCAGCAGCACTCTCTGTGTTGGGAAGTGTTGTTTGTTGTGAAGGAGACATTTCATGCATTTGTTAATTATCTTTTCTGTTACCCTCCTTATTGCTGTTGTGATAAATCTTGTGTTGAATGTGCTCTCCATTTGTCTGATGCCTAAATGGCCTTTTTCATGGACTTTCCTTACTAATTCTCATTTGTAATATTCTGGTATTGCAATCCTGTTTTTCTGTCCTTCCATGTATAGGAGTCTGTTCTTGTTTCTCTTCCATCTATACCTTTCATAGTAACTTGCTGTCAATTTTGATAGCTTCAAGCTTGGTTCCTGTAGTTTCTTAATGATTTCACTAAGTATCACGTCATCTTTTTGCTTTTCTATAATCTCTGACTCCAATATTTCTTCCTTTATTGCGATCAGTAGCACTGCTTGTCATTTTTTGTCAACATTAATCTCCAGCAACTCCTTATACTCTGTGTGTGGTAAAAATTGAAATTGCTTTTTCTCTCCCTCTTCTTTGGTTGCATCTCTCTGGTATTCTGGGAGCACAGTCCAGAAGTCAGCATTAGTATGCAGTGTCCTTCTTCAATGTTCAATAGTTCACTTAAGTATTCAATCCATCTTGACACTATCCCTGATTTATCACCTGAGAATTTCTTGAGCCATGCTAAATACTGTTGTCTGTGAAGACTCTGAATTGCCATCTGATTAGAAAGTGTTGGAATTTCTTGATGCTCTTGATCAGCCCAAGCATCTCTAACTTCTTTGATCTGTAGTTCTCCTTGCTTGGCTTCAATTTACAGCTAAAAAACTGTATGGGTACCTCCTTGCTGTTCTTTAACTGTCCAAGTGTTGCTCCAATTGCTACTTTGCTAGTGTTGCAGTCTAGTATGAATGTTTCATTGTAGTTGGGGATATTCAATGATGGCAATTTTGCTAGCTCTTCCTTTATAATATCCAGTTCCTCTTGCTCCTGCCAAGTCCATATGAAAGGTACTGATTTCCTCATCAGCCACGTCATCTTAGCAGTCTTCCCCACAATGTTGGGAATAAATGTGCCTTAGTAGTTGAAGAATGCCATTATTCTCTGAATGTCTTTCTTGTTGTTTGGTTTCTCAATCTTCCTGATCATGTCTCTTGCATTGTCCTTCATGCATATCCGCCCTTTTTTGATGACTCATCCTAGAAATATGATCCTCTCCTTCAATATGTCACATTTGTTGCCATTGATTCTTAAGCCTGCTTTTTGTAAGATTGATAGTGTTTGTTCCAATTTCTCTAAGTGTTCCTCATTCATCTGCTCTGGTACTCGTCTCATTGGCAGCTTTATCAGCTTGCTTGTTGTTGTAATGATTTTGGTTCCTCATTCATCTGCTCTGGTACTCGTCTCATTGGCAGCTTTATCAGCTTGCTTGTTGTTGTAATGATTTTGTGTGTTTTGTCCATGCTTGGCCCACACTTATTTCTCTGTAATTGAATATTTGTTTGTGTCTCTCCAGCACCTCTCTGAGTTGTTGTAATTGAGTATTTTGCACTGATCCTCTTCACTTGCTTTTGTCCCTCTGCTCTCAAGTCAGCTGTGGGGAGTGCTTGCTATATTGAAGGATTTGTCCACTCACCCTTGAGTCAGCAGTGTGGAGTACCTGTTGTTTTCATTTGAAAGTCCTCAAGTCTACCATACAAACTACTCTGCTCATCAATGTCTTCCTTTGCTCACCAGGGAGCTTTGATGCTGGATTTAATGTACTTTCCAAATATTCATACATTCATTTTCTTTATATTGATGTTGTGATTTGTTGCATTTAATATTGGTACTTTTCCTCTACCATTTTTTATAGTGCACACAATTGAAGGCATTGAGACTATTTTTGAATTTATCCCTTTATTGTCATAGATCATTATATCTGCTGTGACCTCTTCTTCTGTTTTAATTCCATGCATCCTCCATTGATATGGCTGCAGCTTTATATCTTCTTCCAGTTCAAACACCATTGTTGACAGCTTTCCTTCCTGTTCTTCAATTTCAATTTCTTCTTCCCTTACCTTAATTGTTCTATTGGAGTGGTTTATCACACATCCATTCTTCATTAGAAAGTTGTCACCTAGTATCACCTCTTAAGGCAATAAGTTGTTATGAGTATCAATTACTACTAGTGTTTGTTCAAAGGTTGTATTTGCTATTCTGATTTGTACTGCCTCAAGCTTGCCTTTTGTGTCTATGTACTTTCCAAACACATTGATTAGTCTCTTGCTTGAGCATTCTAAGTCTTCTTGCTTGAATCCCAACTTTGTTGCACACTTGTCTGTTATTATTGATGTTGCTGCTCCAATGTCAATTGTTGCCTTCATTAGTATTCCATTTATTGTTATAGTTATCATGTTGATATTGTCCAGATTCGTCATAATCATTATAGGTGCTCAGTTTTTTGGAGTCAGTGCTTGAGCCAGTTTTCTGATTCTTCCTCTGTTTGGGGATCCTCCAACAACTCTGATTTAGACTTGATTACGTCCTCATCTTCATAGTATGCTTCCTCTTCTCCAATCATGTTGATCTGCTTTCTACATTAAATATTTTCTAATCCCTTTCTGCCCTCAATTGTAGCACTTTATGTCTCTTTCTCTCACCTTTCTTGATTTTCCGTCTTTGTTTTTTATGTTAATAAACTTCTCTGCTTTCATTTCCTTATAAGCTTTGATGTTCCCAGTTTGTGTTTTGTAGCTATTCCGCCATTCTGTTGGCTTTTCTTTATTCCATACCACTTTCTCATAGATGAGGATGTTGTTCTCTATTGTTGCCTGTATTTCTATAGCTTTCCTGATCATCTTCTCTAACTTATCATTGACATCACACTTAATCTCAAATTGTGTTCTGATGTTATCCAGCATTCCTTTACAAATATGAGAGAAAAGGTCATATTTGAAGTATTTGTTTCCCCTTGAACTGAGTGTCAGCAATCATTTCCACTTGCTGGATGTAGTTTTGGATATCATCTGTCTTTCTCATTTTTGTTGAGTTTAGTATGATTTGGTACTGATTTTTAAAACTTTAGTTTTTGTAGTACTCTACAAAGTCTCTGATTAATAGTTTGTAGTCTCATTTTGTGTCTGTATCTAAGAGTAGATAGTGTTGAGATGCTGCTCCTGCTAGATATAATGGGAACCTTGCTGCTGCTGCTCTTTGGTTTACTTTTCTCTCCCCCATTTGTAACCATTCTAGAAATGTTGGATTGTAGCTATCTACTTTTCCATTAAATTTTGGCAAGGTTGCCTTGCATGGTATTGTGTCATTGTGACTGTGTTCTGGCAGCATCAAGTTTTCATAGGTGGGTCTCCTCTGTATATTCATCTGTTTGCTTATTGTGAGTTGATTTGTCACTGCTTTCATGAATTCATCAATGATTTTTTTCTTCTCTTCTTCCTCTTCTTCTTTTATTTCTCTGAACTGTTTCTTGAAATTCGTGGGTGACACTTGTAGGCTTCTCTCTTTCCTCTGCTTGATTATTATTTCATGCATTCTTGTTGCCCTTGGGTTTTCCTCTTTGTTTTCTCATATCACTCTCAGTTTATGTCTCAGATCTTCCAGTTCTCATTCTTGGTTTTCATGACTCTTGTCTCTATCTGTCAACATAAGTTTCCCCATTTCTTGTTCTGTTCCTGGAAACATTTGTTTGATTGTGCTAATTGATTTGTTAATGCCTTGATATCTTTTTGGAAATTTTCACTTTGGTTCTCTAGGCAATTGTTCATTTTGATTTTTAATTCTCTCACTGTGTTTTCATTTTCCTGCTCTAATTTCAAAATTCTTTCTACCAGAAACTGTATCTCAAATCTCAGTATTGTTTCTGTTTCTTTTGTCTGTCTTAAAATATTCAGAACTTCACTGGGTCCCGTTTCTGGGAACATGTGTAGGGTTTCCAATTATGTGGGGGATATGTCTGTCTCTGAGCATGCTCTCCTTGGGGTGGGGGTTGTTTTGCTTGTTCACTTCTTGGTGCTGCCTTTCCTTCCTCATGTATTTGTCATCTTGATTTACAAATAGTAGTGGCTGGCAATTTGGAGTGATTCTCTGTCTCTGTGCCTGCTTTAAGTTAGATGTAGTTGTAGTAGTTATCTTGTAGCTGACTGTGTGCTGTATCTGATTTTCTGCATGTGTTCTCTTACTTTGGTTGCTCCATTTACTTGTTGATTCCAAGTCCTTAGTCAGGAAATTAGTTTGAGTCTTCTCTTCTTTGTTCTTAACTGTCACAGTCACCATGTAGCATCTGCTACCAAGCTTTAACAGAAAGTAAATTATTCTTTAAATTATTGTTCCTTGTTATATGTGGGTAGGGATGTACTGATGTTAACTTTGTTTTACTCCAACATGAGATACACTATCATTAACCTTTGTTTAACTTAAATTAACTTGATACTGTTTAGTTATACCAATGTTGCAGTTCTTCTCTGTGGTTTGGCTATGGCCTCTGGCCAACTCTGATCTCCAAATCAATCCACATGTGCCTCCATCTTCAATTGAGCAGTTCCAAGTCTCAGCTCATCAAAGTACTTAAGTGTTTCCCAATCCTAACTCAGTGCAGCTCTCAATGCTGTTTTGTAACTGACTTAACTCAATTTGTAATGTGTACTTTTGATACTTCACAACCTGGCAATGTCACTAGCTGCTTAATATATATTACTTCAGCTATTACCAAAAACTATTGGCTTTAATTAATATAGTTATATAAAGTAAATAATTACTTGCAGCTTCCTACCTTACATTTAAATAACACTACATGCTCAGTCTTTTTATCTGACTATTTAATATTGGTCAGAATAAGAAACTTGTTAGGTGTAATATAGACATTACCTATGATAAGCTATCCAGCCTTATCTCTGATATAAATTATTTAATACATGCAAATGAATGAATCAATAGTCAGCTAAATGGAGAAAAACTCCTATTCATATACCTAACCTAAATGCAGGTTCATGGCTTGGATCAAGGACTCTCAAATCACTCCTGATGGTCAATTAAATTGAAAAAAAGCATTAAAAATTCAAGTCCTATAACTTTAAGGGTTAGTAATACTAAACAAGGAACTTACCTTCCATTTCTTTTAACAGAAAGACAAATAAACATATTAGAAAAAGCTAAGAAAATAAATAAAGCTTGTGATATTAAAGTTTCTACAACACTACTTAATAAAGTGAAAACATGGTGGTGCTTTGGCTCCCTTACTTATAGCAGCTACTCAATTAATTTGCAAGTATGCAGTAGCACCATTAGTTACTGGTGCCATGGGAGCCTTGGGAAGAAATTCACTAAAATAAAGTATTTGGAAAGGGTTTAATAAAAAAACTATTAAGTTTAAACTTTGTTTCCTCCTTCAGTAATCCTCTTTCAAATTATGATATTTTACAATTTATGAAGAATATTCGAAACTTTAAAGGGATCTTTTTTGAAAATACTTTGAGAAATCTGGATTTTGGATTTTATGTTTGTAATTTAGACCATTCTTCAAACAGTGGCACACATTGGATAGTATTTTATTATTTTAAGGATGCCAAATTATCTGCAGGGAATGCAATTACCTTTGAAGAGTTTGGCTCTGGCAATCTTGAGTATTTTGATAGTTTTGGCCTACATCTATTTCAAAGTAATTTTTCAATATTTAAAGATGTTAAGGACAATATTTTTATACAAAAATTCACAGTATCAACAAAGTTCTAGTGTATTATGTGGATACTATTGTATTTGGTTTATATATGAAGGATGCAAGGGAAGAGATTTTCTCTCAATACATAATGATCTTTACAAGAGAAAGTGTAAGAGATATAAAACTGAACAATATATTAAAAAATATTTTCTAAAAGGTTAACAGAGCTAATTGTATTCAAATTTAAATGTTGGAAAAATTATTTTCTTTTTCCTTATATAAATGGGATTTATTAATAGTGGAATACCTGAAGCAGCACATTCTTATCAAGAGAGTTATAATAATAACATAGAAACAGATATTAAACCCATAAAATACAAAATAAATCAAATTGAAAATAATAAGTTATATATAGCAGGGTATAGTCTTTTTATTAGAGGTTTAAATATGTGCAACAAGAGAATGATAAATGTTTGTCATGGTGAAAAGGAAAGGGATACTATTAACAAACAACAAATGGAAGATCATGGTGAAAAAAACTTTCAAACAATTAAAGCAAGATTTTGCAAATTATTTAGCTCAATTATTTTGTGTTGAGTCTATGCATAATTTCTATTCAAATTTACAAGACAATTACCAAAAGAATATTAAATTATTTGAAAGAACTGAAGGTAGAAAAACATTTGCTGAAAATTATGAACATGGTTTTTCAAATGCTTATGCAATATCACCATTCTCTGAAAAAATATGGTTATTTGGTTTGAAAAAAACTATTGAAACTACTGGAGCTGCCAATGTATCAAACCCAGATGAGATGACATTAAGTCAAGTCCAAGAATACTGTTTGCTCTTTGTAGATCACGCAACCACCATGGGGTCTCTCCAACAAGTCTTCCTTCATTTTTACCCTGATACCAAGATTAGCACCAATGACGCTCACACCTCAGACACAGATGCGATGATGACACTGATGGTCGCACTCAAGGGCCTTCAGCTGTATGAATGGTTCTATGATACGTTTACCAGATGGTTGAACAATCTCCAGAGGAATTGTCCAATTAGCAATCGCATGCCTACCATCAAGTTCCTAAGGCTGAAAGATGAGGTGGTCACACAATGAGAGGTACTGATGCAAATAACCTGAGAGGCCAGTTACACAGAAGTCACAGCATGGGATGGTGAACTTGCTACCAAGATGATCGTGGCTACACAAAATATCGTTTCTGGACCAGCCCTTCAACTACTAGCCGAAAATTAATTTGAGCAAGGGGGGCATGTAGAGTCACTCAGGGATTCTGTTGATTTTATTTTTTATGATGTTACTTTGTATTATTACGTCAGCATGATGTTATCAGCTAGTTTTCAATCTTAGTTTGCTGCTATTAATTTGATGTCCCCTTGATGGTGCTGATTATTGCTCAAATTTAATTTTATGAGGGAAACAGAATTTGATTATGTTAAACTACTTTGACATCTGAAGTATTGTAAACAAAGGCAGGTAATGAAAAAACAATTGTATAAAACCTGAGGAAACTGTAGCAATAGTTTAATAGATTTTATCTACTCTCAACTGCCGTCTTTACCGTTGTATTTTTTATTTATTTATTATCTTGATGAAACTTATTGCTTAAGATCAGCAACAATTCGGGAGTGCTTTCACTAGCATGGGGCGACACGTTGCTTCTGGGGGTCTGTTGATTACCCAGTCCGAATTGTGGACTCATTAAGTTATGCATACGTCTACGTATAATGAAATAATAAATCTCTCTTTCATAATTCAACATGTACATGCACTTATAAAACCTAACACTGTGATGATACCATGCCGCGGGCTAGCATGAATATCTGGCAATTACAGATTATTTAATAGTGAGGTGAGAGATAACAATGAAAATGAGAGTGTGTTTTATGTGAATTGAGATAGAAATTAATCAAGTGAGACAAATAGGGTAGCACCAGTCAATAGGTTAAGCACTTTACTTTTGGATGTTCTGCTTCAGCTGGAAGCCATAGGAATTGGTCATCTTTGGTTCTTACCTAAAGTAGTTTTGTTATCTGGATGAATTACCAATGTTACATCTATATGCTATAAATTCTGTGTTATTCCTTTTTCTGGAATCATGGCTGTTATGCAAACGCTATTCAAACCCTCTGTGGAGTCAATTAAGTTTCTAGTTAAGTTTCCCTAACCAGCCAATGATTCTACATTACATTTCATTTTCAGGAATTTGTATTGTATCATTATAATCATTATAATGTTACATTTAAAAAATGATGTATACTATACAATAATTAATACCTTTGTACATTTTAGAAATAAATATGTTTTTAGAACTGGTGAGATTTTATCTACCAACTGGACTTTATTTACTTTACAAAGGAAGCATGGCCTCCAAAAACAATAAGATTTGCAGTAGTTTGTGGAAATCAAAAGATGTTTATGTCCAAATTACTAAATTTGGTGTATTGTCTGCACACAATTTAGTAGTAGAAGAAAAATTTGTTTCCTTAAATAATATATATTTTGACACCACTGATTTGTTTTGGAATGACATTGAATTAAATACTGATGACAGTGATATTATTAAAGGAATGGAATTTGATACTGAATTTATAACATTGTCAATATAAGGTAATTGGCACCCAAGTTTTCTTTAGAGGAATTGCAAAAGTATGCAAATATAATTAAAATTATTCAGGAACTTGTATATAGCTTAGATTATAATAAATTAATATTCAGACTAGTGACATCTAATGGTGTAATTCATTGTGATATTTCACATGAGGCCCATTTTGGCTGTTTGCAAGTGACAAATGACCTATAAAATGGATTAGTTTGCAAAATTTAACATATTTCCTTCCAAAGACAAATTATTGAAATGAGAACAATGTGGAAAAATATTTAACAGTGAACCAAAGTTCTTTATCATGAAAATATTTTCACTCTTCTTTATATTGAAAAATGAATAAGAAAGTTCAACTTGTAAATGAACCAAATATATTGAATGAAGTAAATTCTGCAAAGACAGGAGAAAATGAAAAAACTTATGGATGTATGCAAAATGTGACATCTACAAGAAAAAAATATGAATTAACCAGTCCAAAGGAAGTATGTTGTTAATAACTTCAAAATAGAAAAGTATAATTATCCAAGGTTAAATCCTGTTATACTCAAGGCTTGCTTAGCTTACCAACATCTGATAATAGCTGTGTTATTACAATTTCAGAAGAAATTTGTTAAGGATTTATCAAAGGGGTAAGTGAAATAATTTTACCATTAATAATTTGCAATTATTAAATATTCAATTGTACACTATTTAAATGATTTTGTAAATGCCTCAAATGATGTAATATGATTAGGCAAGCTGTGCTATTTTCAAATGCTTAAAATTTCTGCCCTGCAATATTTTTGGATTTAATTATTAGGTCACAAGGCACCTGCTAGTATTTACATTATGCTATAGTGTTATGTTTTTTTTATACATTGCCGTTTTTCTTTTCTTTAAATACATTGCTTTTGTTAAATAATGTTCAATAGATTTTACTCAAACCTTTATTTCTTATTGTGTATGTAATTTCTAAAAATGCTTTTCTAAAATATTTGATTGTTACCAAGGGTGCCTTGTTCAGGTACAGATTTACAAGTTCATCACTACAGCACTTCAGCAGGTTTAGGATTAGGGCTTTACACAACTGCTTGTCATTTGTTATGTTTTATATTTTATTGCAGCACCTAAATTGAACAAGCTGAGGCCTACACTGAGTTTAGGTTTTACAAGCATGGATGGTACACTTTGCACCCAAGAACTGTTAGGGCTTCTCTCTCTCTTTTCTTTTAAATTAGGGCTCTATCTAAAGTAACTCTTTCTAGAAAGTTTCTCTGTTTCAGGTTGGCTGAGTGTGGCCATGCACCCTTCCTTTACCTGATCTTTTACCTTTAACTTTTACTAGGAATAGGCTCATTTTGCTCTGGAGTCAGGCTGTTAATTATTGAGACATTGGCATATCCTAGTGTTTTTCTACACAGATTTCCATGCCAATGCCACAACATGGGCTGTCAGACATAGTCATGTATTTTTCTATATTTACAATGACTGTCTATGATAGATTCATTGCTTGCTCAATACAATTACAAATAATATGTTAAAATGGGGAATAATGTAGCTCAGTTACAGACTTGCCTATTTCTCACATGAAAACAAAGCTATTTAGACTTTGTCTTTTGTCTTCCATGATAGTTTCTTTAACAAAAAGGATTCTACAAGAAGGAGAAAGGAAAACATAGTGAGAACCCCATCATATGCTTTGTGTTTGTTGATGTGTTTTTTTGTAATCTCATCTCAGATTTATTGTTTTAGTTTTGAACTATATTTTATTGTGTTCATTTAACAATGTCTATGGCAGCTACAAATAAATAAACTATATTTGCCATACTTTATGATATTGATCATTTATAAATTAGATTACTTTGCTATAGTCTAATCTTAGTAGAGTTATTGTTCACCAAATTATAAAAAAGAGGAAACAAAGATTATATATGGTCTCTCAAACCAGACATGTTTAAGAACTGGCATTTAAGCAGTTAAGTGAAATTTAGGTGACATATTTTATAGAATAACAGTTTCAAGTAAGTCATCCTTAAATCTCTAACAAGTTTGGGAATGACTAATAAAACAATCATCTCTTTCTTCATTTGACAAATTTCATTATATGCTGAGGTAAAAGATAGTGCAAGCAAAATACTCCTAACAATTTAATGTTGAACAAAGTATTAGCATTGTCTGCAACATCATTCATGACATTGGGAATTCAGTGAAAGTAATCTATAATGTTTAAGCTTGCATCAATCATAAATAAATTAACAATATATAATGTAGAATCGGTGGCTGGTAGGAAAACTTAACTAGAAACATAATTGACTCCACAAAAGGTTTGAATAGCGTTTACAGAGCAGCCATGATTCCGGAAAGAGGATTAACATGGAATTTATAACATATAGATGTAACATTGGTAATTCATCCAAGTAACCAAACTACTTTAGGTGCGACACCAAATGACCAATTCCTATGGCTTCCAGCCAAAGTGGAACATCCAGAAGTAAAGTGCTTAACCTATTGACTGGTGCTACCCTATTTGTCTCACTTGCTTAATTTCTATCTCACTTCAAAAATACAAACTCTCATTTTCATTGTTATCTCTCAGCTCACTATTAAATAATCTGTAATTACCAGATATTTGTGCTAGCCAACGGCATGGTATCATCACAGTATTAGATTTAATAAGTGCATGTACGTGTTGAAATACCAACGAGAGATTTATTATTTCCTTATACATAACTGTATACATAACTTAATGAGTCCACAATTCAGACTGGGTAATCAAAAGACCCCCAGAAGCAATGTGTCGCCCCGTGCTGGTGAAAGCACTCCCGAATTGTCGCTGATCTTAAGCAATAAGTTTCATTTAAGATAATAAATAAATAAGAAATACAACAGTAAAGATGGCAGTTGAGAGTGGACAAAGTCTATTGAACTATTGCTACAGGTTTCTCAGTTTTTATACAAAAGTTTAAATATTACCTGCCTTTGTTTACAATAATTAGATGTCAATGTAGTTTAACATGATCGAATTAGTTTTCCCTCGTAAAATTAAATTTGAGCAAATAACAGCACCATTGAGGGGACATCAATTTAATAATAGCAAACTAAGATCGAAAATGATTGATAATGTCATAGTGACGTAATAATACAAGAATACAAATTAAAAAGATATAAAAGACTAAATGGGACTAAATCCCGAAGTGACTCTACACGCCCCCCTTGCTCAAATTAATTTTCGGCTAGTAGTTGAAGGGCTGGCCCAGAAACGATACTTTGAGTAGCCACGATCATCTTTGTTGCGAGTTCACCATCCCATGTTGTTACTTCTGAATAGCTAGCTTCGCGAGTTAGTTGCATCAGCACCTCCCTTTGCGTGACCACTTCATCTTTCAACCGTAGAAACTTTATGGTGGGCATCTGATTGCTAACTGGGCAATTTCTCCACAGATTGTTTAGTTGCCTAGTGAAGGTGTTGCAAAACAGCTCATAAAGCCAGAGGCCTTTCAGAGCAATCATGAGTGTCATCATTGCATCCGTATCAGAAGTATGAGCATCATCGGCACTTATCTCAGTGTCTGGATAAAAGTGCAGGAAGACCTGACGAATGGATCCCATGGTGGTGGCATGGTCTACAAATAGCGAACAGTACTCTTGGACTTGATTCAACGTCATTTCCTCCGGATTTGAGACATTAGCTCAAAGCATTGTGATAATCTCTATTTGTTTCATGACGTCGTAGTAGCAGGTTACTGTCTCAATGTTGTTGATCCACATGAGATTGCCTGCAGCCTGGAAAAGAATAAGGACGCGAGGCTGTAGAGTAGCTAATCTTTCTTGTATCGTCCTTAGTTGTTGATGAATCAGGAGTCCTCACATGAAGATATCTGTTATTGTCAACTTGCCATCAATGAACATGCATTCAGCGTTCCCTCCGGCGATGAGCTTTTCACGCACAGATTTATACTCACTGGTCCAGCTAGCTTTAATAGCTTCTGATTTGCTGTTGACGAAATTTATCCTATCAGATAATTGGGCGGCGATCTTCTTTTTAGGTTTCCAAACCTTCCATTTTGGCTGAATTAGCGGAGTTTCCACTGTAGTAGGAGGGATGCACAACAGATTGGAAGTCTCTATCTTTTTCTCCAACTCATCGAAATTCGCCTGGGAGGCTAAAGTAGCGGTTCTGATTGTGATGGGATAATTTATATGGGCATCCTTAACTGTATCCCAGAATTTTCCCCGTAATCCCTTTTGTTGTAAATGTTCAATCTGCTGGTGGGAGATTTGTAGATGAGAAGTAGTGCATTCCACATCCAAAGCAACGTGTTGCCCTGGGGATTGTAAAATGACCAACTCCTCTTTTGGGAGAGATGGCAGTGCCTCCAAATTTTTCTAGGTTAACCCACTCAATTAGATCACGAATGTGGGGAGACATTTGTACAGCAGATGATGATAATAGTTCCTCTTCTTGGAAAAACTGCTCCAGTGTTCTCATTACTTGATCAAAGATGGTGATTGGGATGATTTTTACCTCCTTACTAACATGCCTAGCTGATTCAATAAATTGGTCGTACCCACATTCAGGGTATTTCATTTGCTGTGTGTTGAACAAAAGTTCATTCTTACCATATACATTGAACTTAGAAATTTGTTCGTGAAATTGTTTTGTTGACCCCGGCATTCTTTCCACAAACCTTCTTGTGCTCAAAGGAGCGTTATTGGATGAGAAGATGGCGAATTTCGTCTCAGCTGTGGCTCCCCACATATACTTCTTTAC
>CABFPE010000316.1:129329-151084 GCA_900660155.1 Hofstenia miamia
TACTCCATTATTTAATAAAGATTACCCAAACGATTTTTATTAAAAATAGTGTTCCACAAGTAACAATATTGGGACCGTTACTATTCAATATGTATGTAAATGATTTAAGGAATCATACCACATGTAATGTTATACAATATGCTGATGATACATCATTTTTTGTTTGAAATATTTGGGTTTTCGATCTATGAATTGTTTTCCTTAAAACATGGTGTTACATGTTTAACCATTGTTACAACAAATACGCCTTAAGTGAAATTTGTCATCAAAAATATCAGTTTGCCTAAATCCTAAAAATCAAAAATATCCACTTTGGTCTAAACAAATTGTCTAAAAAATTAATTTGCTCATTTTCATTTGTCAAAAATATTTCGTCACTAGATGGCGTTCAATAGAATTGCTTCATTTCCACATGGCAAATAGTCATGGGTGTCCCATTGGCACGGGGTCTAGCCCATCTTAACTACTGACAATTGATGATACAAATTCTTTTGGAATTTGATATTTATTCTTAAATTTATATTCGGTTTTGTATGATTGAAATATTGGTCGTATCTTAACATCTTTAAGTTTCTTATTAATGATCTTCAATGATATAAATTTGTGTTGAATGTATGGCAAATTCCACTAAATTTCATTTACTTGTACAGGCAACCCCGCCTAAGTAAGATCGACTTGGACCAATGAAAATAATCCGACTTACAAGAAATCTGAGATATCATTTTAGGGGACTTGGCTTGTACTAGTTCCGGGAAAACCGAGATTTATGATAGCGTAAATTTTGTGCAAGCAATCTGATGGTTTTTATGAAAGAAGTTGTTTTGAAAATATTGAAAATAAACTCTGCTGGAATAAAAAATTAATCATGTATTCTTATGTCTTACAGTATTTTTCTTTCAATACCTGAATTAAACAAAAACTAAACTTTACTTACGGTGCCATCAATCACTTCGTTCTATTTTTGATTACATATTTGTCATATGATGGATGCATACAATAACTTGAAGTACAACAGAAACTTATTGTTAACATCTTTTGTATCTTTCCCAACAATGGTATACAGTAGCCCAAAATATCTAGTCATAAGGGGTCGTCAGATTGAGAAATAGACCGGAAACTTAAATCATTTGTTTTAATTATTCAATAAGATACTTTGTTAGGCCTGTGTGTGCATACACAGATCAAGCAATTGTATATATAGCAAAAAATATCTGATTGAAACGGGTTTTAAGGATTTGTGTCTTTTAATTAAAATAATTTTAATTTCAAAGAAATTAGTAAGGTTTAAACATTCTTAAGGCACTTCAACTAGCTTTGGAACTTATCAGTTTAAAAGAAAAAGAGGTATTCCTTTATTTCACCCATCTCATAAATTAAAATTATCATCTAAATACTTGAAAGAGAAAACACCATTATTTTTGTCTTCCTTTATTTCACACATCACATAAATCAGGGAGTTGTCATTTTAACATCATCTAATTTTACTTGAAAGATTACCGGACAACTTATTTAAAATATCACCCATTAACATATCTATGTTGACTTCTACATGAACTGTTTGTTGGTCAATATCATGGAGCTATGTATAGTAGCTTTATGGTCAATACCATGAGCTGCTCTGTAGTATTTCATTATTTTCATTACGTGATAGAAAATAATTACGCTATGCCTGAATCCGGTGTAAGACTTGTGATTGAAATTTTCAATGTTTACTTTGTAGCTTGTATGAAGATTTCAGTCCGATTTTTAATTTATTCGACTCAGAATTGTCCGACTTAAAAATAATGTGTGTACATATTGGAATTGGTCTGTTCTTTATTAATAGTACGAGTTATGCGAAAATCCGACTTAGGCGGGGTTGCCTGTATACATATGCATATAAATTTATGCAGTATCAAAATGCCTGTGCACAAGATATGTTACCATTTTATGAGATTAGAATTTATTGTGTACAACAATCGTATTTTGCTTTAGATGCTGTCACATCGCGATTCGGCTCTATAATGCTTAGATACATCTAAGGTTGCAGTGGAAAACCACATGGACAATAAATGGAATGAATATATTGACTGTCTTTTGTAATAGTGTTCACTTAGAAGTTTTATTTGTAAATTTTGATATTTTGTATTTTGATAAATAAATTTCTTTAAATTCTTTTATATCGTTAAAGAAATTTCTTTAAATTCTTTATAAAACTTGCCAATTTCTTGCAAAGAAATGTAAAGTTTCTTTAAGATCCTCAAAGTTATCAAAGAATTTTAAACTAGGGGAAGGATATGGGACGAATTTTTCCTTGTACATCTAGAGTTACAGTGGGGCGAAATTGTTCCCATTTGATTTTTCACAGCGGAATAACTTTCGCCCCGCTTTAAAGAACAGAGTTAAGTGGCAGCGGGGCGAACACGTTCCCAGTAGAGGTGAGTCGCCCCGCTGCCACTCAAAGCGGGGCGAAAAATTAAATGCAGAACACAGATTTCTTCAAGTGGGGCTACTCACAGCGCATTGACTCAACTCTAATGGGAACAGGGCCTGTATCAAAACTGCTACAGGAGAATTCTCATGATTTTATACAAAATTTGATTGTTACACCTCTTGTTATTATTAAAATTCACTAGCAATTACTACACGTATTTCCTTGCAAAAAAGTTTGTTTAAGCAACATGTTTAAACCGAGGGGTCAATTAAATACATGTAAAAAAAAGCGCACTGATAATATTACTGCACTTCAAAAATACAAATTGATTCATATAATTTAGTATATATGATTTTTAACTATACAGTCTCGTCTCAGGTGGCTAACTACTTACTTCTTAGCCACCGCAATTGATCTAAAATAATTCCTATTTTAAACTTTCATAATAGTCTGTACCGGTTTAATAAACACGGATTATAGTAGGGGCCACCTTAATTGCACCCCGAGTGACATTACATTATTGTAATATTTCAAAATTTAACATGCATTTTTCAAAACTGCTTTTAAGTTATAGGGGACTCACTACATTTGAGTTGATTTGATTGCCTTATTGCATACGTATATTTCAATTTTTGATCTCTAGAGAGTGTTAAAGCACTCAAAACTTATGATTTTCATTTGAAAAGAAACATAGATATATTTTAAGTCCATATTTACTTATTGTTAGAATTCGGATCCGTTTCGAATCAAAAACTAAAAATTCGGATTGGATCTGGACCTTTAGTTTCGGAGCCGGATCGAACTGGGTCTCAACATTTTGGATCCAATTCCATCTCTGATTTGGCGACAATAACAGGTCCTGTTCCGATCAACTGCTGATCGGTGACCGGTGCGTACGGGTCCAATACCAATGTTACCCTCATATGGGTACCATTCCTCAAAAAGGTAGGTGGTACATTATAAATAGTTTATTAAATAGGAAACAAATAAAACATGAAAAAAACAAAAATATCAATTATAAAGAAAATGTAATCACTAACAATATGGTAATGAGTAACATATTTAATGAAGTATTTTGCAAATTAGGCAATTTTGATGTAGTAATACTCCCTTTAAGATCAATCAAGTTCAACCTATAGTCCTGCCCTTTTCTTTCAGAATCGTGACTAAGTTTGAAATTATCAAATCTATTCAATTTTTAAAATACAAATCTAGTGGTCCCTCCATTATCCCAACTTGGTCTCTAAAAATTGCTCCCTATATAATAGCTACTCCACTTTCATACATTATAAACATGTGCATTAGACATTCGACTTTTCCTGACCAATTAAAATTGGCAAATATTACTCCATTATTTAATAAAGATTACCCAAACGATTGTTTGAACTATAGATCGATTTTTGGTACATCGCCAATTCGTAAGATTTTTGAAAGATTTCTTTTAAATCAAATTAACGAACATTTATGTAAACATAATCTGTACTCTCAAAATCAATATGGTTTTCGTAAATATATTTCTACAAATGATGCCTTGTTAACAGCTACCGAAAATTGGAGAAATAGCATAAATATAGATGAGTGTTCAGCAGTTGCATGGCTAGATTTATCAAAAGCATTTGACTCTATCGACCACCACATATTAATTAAAAAAATAAGAATTCTGGGCTTTTCAGACAAAAGTGTAGACCTAATAAGCAGCTATCTCAATAATCGTAAGCAAAGAGTTAAACTAAATGGAATTCCCTCTGACCGGATTTTTATTAAAAATAGTGTTCCACAAGTAACAATATTGGGACCGTTACTATTCAATATGTATGTAAATGATTTAAGGAATCATACCACATGTATGTTGTACAATATGCTGATGATACTATGCTATTTAGTTCACAAGTCTCCTGAAATTGCTATAAAGGCTCTCGAAGAAATTTGCACTCTTCTTGCACAATAATTTGCTTCACTAAAACTAAGAATAAACCCATCTAAAACTCAACTACGCTTAATTAGACATAAATCTAACAGTAATTCCACTAATAGTTCACAATTTAAATTGAAATTTAATGGCGCATTCATTGAACAAGTTAATTCTTTTAAATATTTAGGTATTATTTTCGATACTTAACTTAATTTTACAAAATCCCTATTTCAATTAAGGCTCTTAGCAATGTATTACAATAGCTTGCAACCACTGCAAAATTCAATTAATTCACACATTAATACTAAACCACTTTAATTATTTAAACATACTGTATACCCACATAAATCAACAACTTTTGAATAAATTCAATGTGCAAATAAAAATAGCAGTTAATCATATATGAAACAGAAATCAAGAAATTAACGAAAACTTTTTTAAATCCACACTGCATTATTTATAAAAATATATCAACTATTTTTTTATAATATTTAATAATATTGTTCCATACCACAAATCCAACTTTGTGTCCTCTTAAATATTTCTCAGACACAATCATAGAATCCTAAAAATTAGGCCTCTTCCATATAGCAAGAAAATAATGAAAAATTTATTTCTCAACACATCAATAAATATATGGAATAATTAACCTAAATCTATAAAACAAATAAATACTTTAAGAGTGTGTAAAAACGAAATTAAAAAATACTTCTGTAGTTATTCAAAGGAAAGGTTTGAATATAAATGGCGAGGTTTTAAATTTTATAATAGATCACGGCTAACCTAAATTCGCCATAGCCCAGCTATTAATTATAATAATTTTTGTAGATATTATTTTTGTATGTGTTCTGTTCCTTTATTTCTATTGTTTTCGCTATTTAAAACTGTAAACAGTATTTTACATTGTAAAAAGCAACTCTAAATGTAGATATTTCATTTCATTATAAAGTACAGTTTTGACCACCTTCCCAGGTTTCACCGTATGTATAGGTTCAATTCCCTTTTTGATCGATGGTGACTAGCATTTCTGTTTCCGGTTCGATATTTTTCTATTACATAATACATTTGTATTGCTTAAGTTATCACATTGCCTCTAAAACTCATTATTTATTGGTAAGCACAAACCAATACATCGAAACAGATCACACAGTGCTTCTAATGTTGCAAATTCTGATAACGTGTTTTGTTTGAATATTGGTAAGCCTATGTAAATAATTATTCCAAGTTAGATTTTAGTAATTAGTTTTAAGAATACTTTATTATGCCAAATCATGTTATATCTTAGATTGCATACATGCAACTCTTTGAAATCTCTAATGTTGCTTGTAAATAGTTGAGGAAGTTGGTGATGAGATTATCGCCAATCATGAAGACATTTTGATGATGGTAGTTCTCCTGGATTAGGAATTTTTGAACTTTAATATTGAGTAGGAAATATGTGCTTCGATGCTTAAAGTGATGTTCATTCAATTTTTAACCTGCGACCAGAACTGGCCTGTCTAACAATGATCCGTACCTTAAGTAATTAAAGAAAGATTACTATTACACAAATGTTTTAACATAAAAGCATTAATGAAAACAAGATAGGATCAATAAAAGATACAAATGTAAATACTAATTTTAATCTATTTGTCTAAGTGAGCCTCGCAACCCCACCCGTCAACTTTGACTTAACTACTGGGACGGGTTGACCCGTCACAGCCCTGGACAATATACAGAAATATTTATTGTGGTATCAGTTAAAATCTGGGAAATCTTGGCAATACTGGACGACAATTATATCGACGGTTTGAAAAGAGGCATCATGAAAGGTATCTGGTTTTTTGATGTGTTATCTGGTTTTGGACTTCTGCCAATTTTTTTAACTCCACTTTTTTTCAGTGTTCTCTGAACTGTGGTTTCATGCACAGAGATGTCGACTTCAGTTTGAAGTCGGTTTGCAATTTTTTTCTCAGAAATATAGGGGTTTTTGATAGGCGACTGTTTTCTGAACGAATTTTCCAATAATTTTTCGAGGGCGTCCACTTCCTTTTCTTCTTTTCAGAGATTCTCCTTGTCGAATTTTTTTCAGCTTTCGAAAATAAGTTGATCGAGAAATTTGCGATGTCGCAAAGGCGTTTTCAAGCTGTTCCAACGTTTCCATTCCGAAGAAATCAAGAAGAAACTTTGCAAAACAAAACAATTTGTTTGGTAAGAGTTTTCAAATAATTACGAAGTACCAGTTTAATTAATTAACTTTTTTGATTGACCATTTTAAAGTTCACAAAATTCTCGTTGTCTTTTATTTTTATAGTTTTCCTCTAAAACGTCTCAATACGTTTCCACAAAGCGTGAAAAACTAGGTGTTCAGTCTCATTTTTTTGCAGCCAACTATAAATTGTGTCGCGCTTTGTTCCAGGAGTCAAAATATTACTTTTCTAGATAGTGTTTCTTGAGGACTGATTCTGAAGAGCACATGCGCGCACAACTTTTCACATTGAAACAATATCTGCTGCCTTCTCTCGGTGATTGCGATACATTTCTCAGATGTTTTCCCGTTTTGCCATATGCCTCAGCACAAAACTTAATTTTTTCTCTATAAACAATATCACAACTGCAAGCTGTACATACCAGTTCATTCTTTCATGGAATGAAACTCCGAATCTACTTTCCACCATGTAATTTTTAATTCCTCTTATTGATACCATTCTGCTCATTTGGCATTTTCAATTTTGAAGTAGATGTAATGCCAGCAGGAAATTTAAAACAAAATAATGAGACGCTTGCTGTCCGAATTTGAAGTTAATCATATGCTCGCAGACAGTATTGTTTATTTACATGTAGACAAGAATATAGGCAATCAGGAAGATTCAGCATTCCAACTCTTTACCAAAACCATTAAGTAAACAAATCTTACAAGAGTTGAGGTTAATTGAGATTAAATTGCAAAAATCGAGAAGATTGAGTTATTGATTAAGAATCATAAATCAAGAAAATCCACTGCTAATGTAAGCTTATAAATGGAAAATATTGAGCTTCCGCTATTCCTGTTTAACACATTAACCAACATTTCACACTAACCAATCATATTCAATTTATAACCTAGCAACATTTAATAATTATTATATGTGAAAAATTCAATAATAATATTGATGTTGACAATTTCTAAGAGTTGTATTATTGTTTATGTTAGTTAAAATCTTCTTTTGTCAAACTATTTGTTAACTATTTGTCAATAGCTTTCAGAAAACATAAGAGATAAAGGAAAATTTCATTATAGCATGAAAATATTAATTATTTTGAATTAGGGTTTTAATAAGCCTAGACATTTTGCTTAAGCATCGCAAATTTAACCAAATTTATTTCAAACTTCCACTTTTACATAAACTTCTATCTTCAAAGAAATCCACAATTCACCACAAATAATTGCTATTATATTTTTTACGATCGATAAATGGCATTCAGCAATTCTAAAATCTCTGTCGAAACAACGTCGAACCGATTCGAAAATTTATATGTGTAATTTCTAGACTATAAATTAACACTCTATCATCGATTCACGATCGTTTTGACATCGGTTTGTTTATTGAGTTTATATAAGTTTGTGGCTGTATTATTTATAGGTGTTCAATGGATTAGCTAATGATGCACTCATATAAACTATTGAAACGCGTTGACATAATAATTTTTTGAGTTTTAAATGAAGTTGGAATAATAATAATAATAATAATAATAATATAATAATAATAATAATAATAATAAATATAATTGGGGAGTGTGATGTTTTCCTTGGTTTTCTCTCCTCTCTTATTTATTTAAAGAAAAACTCTCTATACATTACTAAAAAATTTTAAAAAAAGTCAAAAAAACAAAAATGTACGCAAACATAAATATATATGCTTAATGTATTTATCGAGTAGAGTGTACTATGAGACAAATTATCTATCAAAGTTTAAGTTGCAAAAAACTTTATTAAATCTGGTACTAATGCCCTTTTTATTAGTTAGTGACTGCTTTTAATATAATTTATTTTTTCAATTTTTTCATTTTTTACTTGTTTCCTATTTTGTAAACTATTGTCACAATGCTGTCACCAAGAGTATTACACATTTCCGTTGCAATCCCAGGAATATTGATTCCACCCCTCTAATTAACTTGTGTGAATATCATCCTTTGAGAATTCTATTCTTTTTATTGATTAAACGATTATTGCTCAAATGTGAAAATTTGACTTTGTGAACAGTAGCTTATGTGCAAGAAAAATGACAAGTGTATTTCATTCTTTAATTTTAACATTAAAGCATTTTCTGAACTGAAAATTCTTAAGAAACATGCCTATTCTTGACTCAAACTATATTTTGCATTGTGTTGGTGCTTATGTAGTGTGTTGGAAGGATAAGTGCGCTCAGAAATCCATTAATTCATGTTAGCTACACCAAGTGGTATGTGGCGTTGTATATGTCCACAAATTGTGTAGTTTTTCATATATTGAATGAGAATAGATGAATAACCCAGTTTAACCCATGTATTTTGTGTTATTGAAGTTGTTTATACAACAAGCAATTTCTTTAAAATAAAAAATCTATTTTTATTGCCGGAAAAAATTAGTCAGAGCAGCTTAACAGGTCATTTAAGCAAAAATTCATCGATTGTATAAAAAATGATTATTTGTTGACCACGGAGAAATGGCTAATTTAAGGTAAGATGTTTTTTAGCATCACATGATATTTTATTGTGGCTACTGCAATAAATTTCCAACACAATATTAGACAGAAGTTTTTTCAAAGTTATTTTGAATATTTAAAATATTTAAAACCTCTCCACTAAAATCAGGTTGTTTTAACAGGCTTATAGTCCAGTTCTATAGTAGTAGATGTCTAGAATTAGTGAAGAAGAATATTTGCAATGTTTTGCAATAAGGACATGGGTGAATTGATTATTTACAAGAATCATGGATAGGAGATTGACCACATCGTTGAATGATTTTAATAGTAAAAATAATTGTTAATTATGTTGTGGAAAATCCTCAAATCAAATTCACTTTTGCTAAAGATCATTTTGCAAAATGTCATTGACATATAAATATAACAAAAATTCATGGAATTACTAAAATATTGTTAAAATATTGCCTAAATACTACCCAAGTTATCAAAATATGAACTAATCATTGGAGTTATGCACAATATTACTTTATATGATCTAAAAACCTCTTACTATATGCATATCTCGGCGTTAAAATATAGAATTGAGCTTCTGAAACAATATATACTAATAGGAAAAAATGTGTCTTTAATGACTTTTGAATGGTCTGTAAGTCATGCTCCCATAATCAAAATATGACAGTTAAAAATTGACGAACATGCAAAACTAATGTTGGCATAGCCACTTTCATTGATAGAGCGCCTCTAATTTTGTCTTGAATACAGTTAGTGTCAAATTTTGAACATTAAACAACGATAATTTGCTGCTGTTCAATATAGTAGGAAACCATGATGACGTCAATAATTTATTATTTGAGTGAGGACATCGAAACGAAGCATTACGTAATTCAGTACATAATTGATACAAATGGTTAACTTTGAAATGAGCCGCTTTTGTGCACATTGAATGTCAAGAAGAAATCTAAGAAAGTTCAGGTACTTTCATTGCTTTGTTTTTATCAAATTTTTTGGAATATATTAGAATGAAGTTATAGGGTTGTTCCAGTCCACAAAAAATAGTTCAGATGAGCAATGTTCAAGTAATCATGATTTCTTCAAGCATGAGTAATTATTTTGGTAAAAAAATTTTACTCAAATTGGAAGCATCTCACAAATATTTTTATTAATATTAATTTGTATTTGCTGTTTTTTTCCAGCTATTAACAAAATGCTTTTTGAAGTTCAATATGAAAAATAGGAATAAATCTAAACGAGCCAATGCTTAAAGCTTCAGTAATTTGAAAAATACATCTGTATATTATAATTTGCTCTTAATAATAATAATAATAATAATAATAATAATAATAATAATAATAATAATAATAACATTAATTGGGGAGTCTGAGGTTTTCCTTGGGTTTCTAGCTGCTCCTTAATTATTTGAAGACAAAATGCCTCTACATTACTACTAAAAATTTTAAAAAGTCATTAAAACATTAAAATTTGCACGTAAACATGAATATGAATGCTTAATGTATTTAGCGAATAGTGTACTATGAGACAAATTATCTATCAAAGTTTAAGTTGCAAAAAACTTCATTAAATCTGGTACTAATGCCCTTTTTATTAGTTAGTGACTGCCTTTCCAATATAATTTATTTTTTCAATTTTTTCATTTTTTACTTGTTTCCTATTTTGTAAACTATTGTCACAATGCTGTCACCAAGAGTATTACACATTTCCGTTGCAATCCCAGGAATATTGATTCCACCCTTCTAATTAACTTGTGAATATCATCCTTTGAGAATTCTATTCTTTTTATTGATTAAACGATTATTGCTCAAATGTGAAAATTTGCCTTTGTTAACAGTATCTTATGTGAAAGAAAAATGACAAGTGTATTTCATTCTTTAATTTTAACATTAAAGCATTATTTCTGAACTGAAAATTCTTATGAAACAAGCCTATTCTTGACCCAAACTATATTTTGCATTGTGTTGGTGCTTATGTAGTGTGTTGGAAGGATAAGTGCGCTCAGAAATCCATTAATTCATGTTAGCTACAACAAGTGGTATGCGGCATTGTATATGACCACAAATGAGCTCAGGGAGCTATACATGGAGACAAGGAAGGTTCTAGCAGGAGAGGACTTTCAACTTAAATGGAGATGTTGATAAATTCGGCATGGCAAGGCATGAAGGAGGGAAAGTACTGCTGAGTGTGGAGGAAGCTGTGGAAGCAGAAGCACTAGGACTAAAGGAATATGCAGAAGAGTAATCTAAAAGAGTCCCTACTGGAGGTCACTATTCAGTTTAGGAGTAATAAAAGCATCTGCTGGAATTTCAAATTTGTTAAGCATTGAAAAACTTTGATATTTTATGATAATTGAAGCAAATAGTTACCCTCATATATTTTGCTTGAATACGCATTGCACAGTTCTTCAACATCTGTGCTTTTCAAAATCCAAGAAATAATAATGCATGTGAGTGCCTTAGTGTTTTTTCAGCTGCCAGCATACATGGCCAGTCCTAGAAACGAGTCGACCAATGGGTCGTATCAGGTCAACAATTAGCTAGAATGCTAAAGTAACACAGAAAAGTGCGACAGAGAAGAAAGCAACGGGTGGTTAAAGAAGACAGGACTAAAAGAGAAACAGAAGCACTGATAATCCAAGCACAGGAGCAAGCAAAAAGCACAAACTGCGTGAAGAAGCATTTAGACTAAAGAGCTGAGGTAAATGATAAGTGTAGGCTATGTAAGAAAGAGTGTGGGACAGTAGATCATCCAATAGCAGGGTGTGAGAATTTGGCGCAGAAGGAATATAAGCCCAGGCATGACAAGGTGAGACTAATGGTACACTGGAGTTTGAGCATGCAGCATGGGTTAGTAGCAGGAGAGAAGTGATATGATCACAAGACACAGGCATTATAGAAAATGAGAAGGTTAAGATACTGTGGAACTTCAACGTACAAACGAGCAAGTTGCTGGAAGCATGGAGGCCAGACATAGTAGTTGTAAGCAAAGATAAAAGATTGGGATCTACTTTTTTTACACTTTATATCTCATCAATAGATTTGTTATTGGAACTTATAAATCTAATACAGAAAAGTGTTTTATGTATATAAATGTCTAAAATTTAGGCTTGTTCGCATAAAGTATGTCTCTGCAATTTATAAAATATATATTTGGAAATTTAGTACTGATATGTCTTTCTAAATCAAGTCTAGTTCTCAAAGAAGCTTTGTCAAGTTCCCTTGAAAACATTGATTTTCGTATGTTTATTACTTGCGCTACTAATTGGTACAGTCAATCTTCTCCAACATCTAAATATACACCATGTCATTATGAAGAATATAGACGGCTTTACACAAAAGAATACCATTCTGAAAATGAATTTGTAATAAAACGATTAGATTTCACTATCCTGTCCATCGTGAAAATGACGCAATATAACTTCAAAATCTCGTTTTATTTACCAACGATTTCAGCGGTGTTGTTTGAATATAACGTTACTCATGTTGGTGAAACAGATGTATACTTCAAAAACAAGTCATTGTTTAACCCGGAACGAATGGAGAATCACATTTTTAATGATGTGTCGATATCATTGGATTATTATAAGAATAAGCCGTTCTATATATCGCTCTTGGGAGAATCATTAAATGAAAATCAGTTATCTATGTATCAAGCATGCGAAAGTGATGATTTGTCATTAAGACTTTATAACTATGATATTTCTGATAGCATCCATGAACTATTTGTAAATGGCAACTTTAACATCTTTTTGGAAGACTTTCCTCTAAGATACACTATAGAATT
Source organism: Hofstenia miamia (assembly GCA_900660155.1). Classification (NCBI taxonomy): domain Eukaryota; kingdom Metazoa; phylum Xenacoelomorpha; order Acoela; family Hofsteniidae; genus Hofstenia; species Hofstenia miamia. The sequence goes on from CABFPE010000316.1 coordinate 142,093, forward strand.
TCGCATGCCCTTTGGGCTAAAAACTTTTACAAAATTACCGGCAAGTGAAAATTTCACCATTGTAGTTTTCAATGCAGCCCACTACAGTAAACCAATAATGTTCGATTACTTTTATAAAATAAGCATGACGTGTGATATTGGGAAAGAAAAAGGTAAGGTTTTCCCAAAACATACAACTGAAAAATCAGAAAGTTACAATCACTTTTTTACACGTCTCTTTTATAAAAATGAATTTTTTATTGATACTATAGCTCACAATGCATCAAACTGTGATTTGTTACTATTCGTAAGCTGGTTTTCACATTTAGATAAAGTTTGTTATTCCAATGAAAACAATTCCTTATATTTTATTAGTAATGTGCTAAATCATACAGAATACATTGCGTATGTTCTCAATTCCATTCATTTCTTGGAAAGGCCTTCATGTGTTCACGCACCACATTTATATAAGAACCACTTATTTTGTGTTTATATAGATACTATGATCCAGGTATCATTTGTAGATAGAAACATTGAAATATTCCGAAAGTCACTTCCAACTTCAATTTATAATCCAGTTCTATACATTCATAACTCCTCAAACCTCATGAATAATTGTGAAGATGAATTGACAGTGCTATATGTTTCTGGTGATATTACAGTTGATTCATGTGAAAATATTTCAAAAGATTCTATATTGTGTCATTCGCATTCAAATATATCAAATATGATTGTATTACGAGTATTTTTGGAAGATTTTCAATGTTTGAAATCTTCGATGTTCTTCTCATTGGTAGATTTGCTAAACAAAAAATTGAGCGGAATCAATGAAACACAATCCTGCGATGCGATATTTTTTGAAGGCGAGGAATTTTTCTGTAAAATACAAACAGGTTATCACAAATTTACAGGCGAATTTATTGACGATATTAAGTTTTATAATAGAATGTTTAGTATTAGAAGTTCCAAAAGTGTTGATGATTTCAAGGAACCGTTTAGGGTCCGTGGAAACTTTGATGGTGACGAAATTTTTGACGAAATGGAAATCTTGAAACCTGATATTGGCAAATTTGTGCTAAACGGAATCTTTTCTATTTTACGGAATCCCATTAGTTCTACATCTGAAAATTTCTTTTGCAAAGATCTTAACACCACTTACGCTGGTTTAGATGTTGATAAGGATGGATATGATGATTTTATTTGCACCCATTTAGATAAAATATATTTGGCATACAATCGTTTTTGAATATTACCTCTTTAAGCTTGGAATCAATTTGCTTTTTAAACATACTGTTCTTTTAATATATTTTTAAAGACATCTTGTTTTTTTGATTGATACTAGGTCAATGATTTATTCGAAAGCTTACTCGAGGGAGCTCAGCCTACCTTAATAAATTCGATTAGAAACCCAAGTTGCTATAGGTTTGGGGTCTTGGATTTTACTTCTTGAGAAATTAAATTTGTTAAAACAATAATATAGAAATTGAGAATCAATCAAATTTAGAGACCCCTTATTAATTATTTAGGAGCATAGCCCTGTCCAATAATTGATTTTGTATTAGAATAGTATCGATGCTAAGAGTCAAATTAAAGTTATACTTAGTAAACCTTAAAAAAATACGTCATTGATGAATAGATTATTATGATCACACTGTTCATGTGAAGAACTCTTTTTAACTACAGAAGAATTTTTTGGAACAATAGCGGACATAATACAACAACAATGAACTTACAGTCATATTTAAGCATAATTAAATTTTTTTTTAATATTTACGTGGATTATATGAACTTAGGGATCATTTAAGAAAAAATTAAAAGCAATATTCCGTTGCAACAATTGGAAAACACTATTGATATTATTTGAGTGTTAAAATATCAAATTGTTAAGTACGTAAGAGACTTAGTATTTGCACTGTTGTAATATTCAGGCTTTGATAATTTCATACTAAAAATGTCAACACCTAAGTTTTTTTATACAGTTTCTTCAAGTACATTTACAAATTCAACAAAAATAACATAATAATTAAAAATGTCCTGTATGCCATTTTACTCCATCAGATAGTTCAATTCTCAAGAAATCATATATTCATTTTTTAAAATCTATAGGTACCGCAAAAATTGTAGCACCAAACTAATTTTTTTTATTTTGAGTAATATTTTGTATTTTCTATGACTGATGTTTCTGCAAAAGTTTAAAGTAAAGTTATTAAAAGCTAGTTAAGTTAGTGTAGTCCACGTTTTTGGGTTTAGGGTACATTCTTATGAATTAATTTCTAAATGCATCAATTATCAAATGCATTTATGGCATTTCTTAGTGATTTGAGATCTTGAAGATATCATTATCTACTTCGTTCGGATGTAATACTTTCTTTACGTTTATACTTGAGTTTCCCCATTTGATTTTAATTGACTCTTGCACGCGTCTTTTCATTGGCTGTTTCTCAGTGACAACACAACACATTCAATGTCACTGGCAACCTCGTAATGGGTAGGACAAGACAGCATTCTCTTACAGTTCGATCACAAATTATTGCTCTAGTAAAACTCATCAGCAAATACCTACGTCCTTGGGAATTTCAAGGAGTTCAGTTTTAAGGACAGTCCAAAAGTAAAAATTAACCGGTAGTGCTAGGGCACGAAAGCGTACAGGAAGAGCAAGAAAGACAACTGAGAGAACGGATCACCTTATTAGACGAAAAGTCGTGAAATCACCTTTCATTACTGTTCAAGAAATCAAACAAAATCTTTCTGGTTTGTGTGACGATCTCATTGAAATGACCATTCAACAATTACTTCAAAAGAAATTCAACATGCCAGCTGGAACGTCTGTACGGAAGCCATTAATCACAAAGCGAATGCGAACATCTGAATTGGACAGTCGAAGTTCGGAAAGTTGTCATTTTCACGAAAGAGTCAACATTTTTGCAGTTTCGATTGTCTTCTGAAAGGTGTCCCAAGTGAACCTGGGAGTTCAAACTTGAATCTTCGCTTTGCAGTGAAAACCATCAAACATTCACATGGAATAATGGTTAGGGGCTCCTTCGGCTACAATGGAAGAAGCGCTTTGACGTTCCTGAATAAAGGTGACAAAATGAATTAAAAAAAATATATTGAAGTTCTTTCTGAAAAGGCCCAAGTATTTATGAATGTGCTGCAGTGTACAGTGTTTCAGTAAGATAATGCACCTTGCCACAAATAAAAGATGACGATAACGTGGTTTTTGGACAATGGGATTGAGGTCATGCGATGGTCCAGCAATGCCACTGACTTCAATCCCATTGAAAATTTGTGGGAAACAGTAAAACGCAACATCGATTTAAAGAATTGTACATCATTACTCGGTTTGAAAGAAGAAATCAAGGGCGTATTGTGTAATGCAACCACCAAATATTGTGCATCTTTAATCAGAAGCATGCCTAATTAAATGCGCGAGCTTATTCGAAACAAAGGATATCCAATAGAATATTGATCGACATTCGATGGACGACTTGTTTTTAAGTTTTCTACATGTAAAATAATAAATCGAGCTTCACATGATAATTGTTTTTCTTTATTCACATAACTTTAAAATTACAAGGGCATATTCTTTGTCATAATAGTCCCTTTATTATATAGGCCTATATATTTGCACTATAAGAACACTCATACTTTCATGTAATTTTAAGCTTGAATATAAATAATGTTGCTGAAATTCACTTTCTCTTTAACACAAGTGCAAAATTATATAACTGGTTTACGATACAGCAAAACAATATGTAAAAAGAATTTACATTGAAAAAAATCATAGTTTGTGACTTGGTACTACACTTTTTGCGGTACCTGTGCTTGATATCCAATAAATGTTCATTAAAAATTTTGATCGTAGATCATTATAAAAAAGATTTCAGAAAATTTTATGTTCTTAGAACTAATAAAAATTTTAATTTTGTTTTATTTGCAGGTGTTTGTGCATACATACTTCACTTTCTAAATAACGTTTGAAATATACATTGATCCTAGTTTATAAAATACGTCAATAAGAACGAGGTAAAACACAATCAACAAAGCTATACATATTTATTAAAGATATTTAAGTGCATGCATACATTAGCACCAATTATTATAAGTGTAAAGAAGTTTATTCCCTCATATTTGTACTGACTATGATTTATAAATCGAAACATTTTAGAAAAAAATAATAAAATATATGTATACATAAATATATATATATATATATATATATATATATANTTGATTTTATTTTTGTATTAGCCCTAACTTGGATGTAATTTATACTAGTTTGATTTTTTTATCATGGATAGCTAAATATATTATATATATATATATATAAATATATATATATATATATATATATTAGGGTGGCCCAAAATGTAAAGCAAAAAATAAAGTGCTCACTTCTCAGCCCCGCATTTTGTTGCCATTGATATACAAGCCCGGAATGCAAATTTTCAGCAATCTGTGCCAATTTTTTCTGGTTCCCCAATTGCTATAAATTTGTTTAAAATATACTAAGAAATATACATTTTACTTGCTACTTAAAAATTAAAAATATACCTAGCTGCTTGTTTTATCTTACTAAAATTTACGCAAATTGAAAATACACTTTATTACGTAATATTTGGAATTAATTAATACACCACTTTTTCAAAAATTATTCGTTATTATAGCTATGGGATCATGTTGTACACGATTTTGTTGTGCTCTCAAAAACTAAGAAAACCCTTATAAACTTTCCCAAATTTTCCTTATTTCCTTTCTCACGATAAACACTTAAAGTTTCATTTACTTTGTTTACTTATTAAAAGTCTATATGAAAGTGATTTTAAGGAAAAATTGAACAGAGATCTCCTCCATCTTGCTTGCAGAAAGCATATTTCAGAAATTGTCATTGACAAAGTTTTCAATGTGTGCCCTGGAATAGCAACAAATTTTCAAGCGATTCAAGCAGAAATGGTCTACAATAGATATTGATAATATTCAACCCATTGGTAGTCTTCCATTGCAAGCTGATGTGCTCACTGAATTTTGCAGGGAGAAATTGATGCAAAAACAACGTTGGAGCTGGCACCTTTCGTCTTGCATTAAGAAACACCACGCGGAGTACATTTTCTGCGCCCTGGAGCATGTCATTGTGTCAGATGGATGGTAGAAATAATATATGCAATGAAGATGTATCTTTTTTAAAAACCAGTTTCACCTGACACCCAAGAAATTTGGAAGAATAAACGGTTTGTAATCTTCGTTTTCCTTATACATCAATTAGTGGTATACTTCATCAAACCCAGCATCTGCTCCGCAAATGAACTGACATTCTTAAAAGATCTTTCTGCTTGTCACGATACTCCTGTCTTCCCATTTTTTCTACAAAAAGAGTACTCAGAGTAAGAACTGATTGTTTTTTCTTGGCCGCAGTTATTTACTGAGCTATTTACATATTTACTTTTTCCCAGCTGTGCATTCATTTAGTGTTCATCTCTGGTATCTAGCGGAAGAGTTGGTACGTTTGGATATTTTTGACGAATCAATTGATGTTAATACCAAAATGGTGATGATAATGGCTCTTCAGACAGATGGAAGTTTTCAACCTGCAAAAAGATTGTGCCTTGACATTGGCAACATTTCGTCTAGAACAATGTCAACTTTCGTAACAGCTAACACTCGACGTCAAATTATATTGATTTTGTTTCAGAAAATGGTGGTACAAACTCATTAATTATAAAAATGCAGTTAAATATACTTGTCGAAAGGCACTTATTATTTATTAAAACTTCAAGATCATCTATTGATTTCTATACGTAAATTCAGTGAAGCTTAAACAATGTAAATTATTCACAAAAAGATATCATAAATTTTTATTCCGACATCAGTATAGCCAAAATCAAATCGATCTTTGAATTTAATATAATATTTCAAGAATCTAATAACATAAGTTTTAATATGAACAAAATTGTAGAAACAGCAAGAGTAACTGCTGAAAACAATCAGCTATAAAAAGATTTTCAATTACATGCTCATTAATTTAAATAGAGGTTTATTAAAATTATTCATTTTTACCAAATCCTGCCGTCCTAAGTTCAACAGGGCAGGTAATTGTAGGCATTATTTATAAACAAATCAAATTTTAAAATCCATAAATTCGAAAAACTAATGCACAGATTTGAAAAACACATTTGTAAGTCTGAATAAAATCATCTCTTACACGTCTTTAGTAACTAAACATTATAAACATGTTCTCTAGGATCAATCGTAGGAAGACTAGCATATTCTATTTTCATAAATCAAAAGCAATTTAAATGTCATTTATTAATGCTGTTTATTAATTTCTTAATATAATAACTTGCTTTTACAGAATGTCGAACGGTTCACCAATGTAATATGTATTAAAATTTCTCCTTTATCTTGATAGACACTTGTTGAAGCAGATTCTTTTTCTTAAACATATATTCCTTTTAAAAATCACAGAGTATAATATAATTTCAGTTTTGTAGGTTTATCTAAATATTTAATCATCTAGAATTGACATGATTACGGAAAACAGCTCGAACAGCAGGCATGGATGCTCTCTTAAAAAATAATGCCTCTTGAATAATAGTTAGGTTAATATAATATTTCAATTTCCTTTTTATTTTGCAACATTTCTTCAGTAAACATTCTGACATATGCAATATACGGCACGTTTATGTATGTGTCTGTGCTTAGCATTTAATTCATTATAAAACAATGATAAGATAAGCTAAGTTATTCTTTATTCAGATAAATATTAACAATTATAAGACTGGTAATTTATCTGAATAGCGTCATCAAATATACAAACACATGTGCATATACAATAAATCTACCAGGCTAGGGACAAATTACTATCAGTATTTCAAGAACGAGATGTTTTATAATCATTATTGTAGAACTTTTCTACTAGCCGTGCTTTCCCTGAAATATACTTTTGTTTAAGAAAAAGTTTAATGTTCTTCTTAAAAGTTTGCCATTTTTCAATGTTCTTTATCTCTTTATGTAATGAGTTGCTAGTTCGAATAGCGGTATTTATGAATAAATTTTTCTATACTTAATGCAGGTAAAGTGTTTTGATCTGGAATTCCGCTTTTGAAAAAATCCAGGCATTGAAATGATATTATAAGGTGGTAATTTCTTGATGAGCTTAAAAAATGTTAACATTGTGTTCAATATGATTAGCTGTCTTGTGAAATGGATAGACGTAGAAATATACTGCCTAGTTCTGGAAGAATTTATCTTTGAAACGCTTAAGGCCCATTTTAAATGAATGTCAATTTTTCTATAGAAAACATCTTTTAGATCAGTAAATAATTTATTTGCATAACCTAGTTGACTCATTATAAATTAATGGAAAAATTATATTATTGCACAGGCTGGTAGTTGACATACTTCTTATACCCTTTCGGTAGCAAATATGTAATTTTTGATAAAAAAATATTTTCTTGCCAAATTAACCTACATTTAAGCCTAAAATTCCAACAAAAAGGAAAACATTTTTTCGATATTTAAAGAGGGTAATTTATTTGTAGCAGATATGCTACATTGCCACATAAAGGTAAAAAATATAATAACTAGACAATTATATTTTATTGAAGGACAACAGATTTGTTGCTTATTTTATTATTTCTTTCCCTAAAATTGCATTAGTATATATAAAAAGTATTTATAAAACTATATACTCTACCAATATATAACATTACTACCTACTAAATATAAAGTACATGTATATATGTATATGTATGTATGAAACAAGTTCAACAACCATAAGTTTAAATGTTTAATAAAATCTATTATTTTGAAAGCAAGTTCAAAGCTCCAATAGAATATGTAAGATGTATCTATAAAAGTATATACTCTCCCCAATATATAACAACCCCTAGTAAATATAAACTATATATGTATTGTATATGACGAGACAGTCCCAAGTTCAAATGTTAAATAAAATCCACTATTCAGTATAAACAAGCTCAAAGTTTCAATAGAAATTTACACTTTGTTATGGTAGTCCACAAAACAGTTTTTCCCCTCTCTCAAGCAATTGCAAACTTTGCATTTGCTTCAAACGATTTTGGAAAAACCCATCCTTGCACAATCGATACCGACTGTAGTTTCCATTTGCGAGGTTTGGCCAATACCCAAGTTGATCATACCTTGTATCATTTGGTTGCAAAGATGTGGTGAATTTGCGACCAACTTTCACTGCTGACGATTGACTGACTTTCTCTGCAGATCTTTGCTTACTTGGTCTTGGTCTGCATTGTTTACCACTGTTCTTTTCCTTCGGAATAATTTTGTTGATGGTTGCCAAGCTCTCAGCAATTTCCAAAACACAGTCCAGCAAGGAAAATTTTTGGTTCTTTGGAATTTCTAATTGCTCACAATGCCTGCGGTAGTGGAGCCAAACATTAACCTTGGCAATGTCGACAAGGTGCCAGAAAATTTCTATGCACAATCGTCTGGTTTTCATTTTGATTCGGTACAAAGAGATGAGTATGTCAGCCAAATCAACACCGCCCATCCCTTTGTTGTATCTCAAGATCAGCTGTGAGCACTGGATGTTGATATCCTTCTTTGAATTGTGCCCAATGGCTCCACACCAAACACATTTGGAGGCAATATGAACAGTGTTGCTGTCTAACCACTTCACAATATCTATCCCTGATTCAGCATCCGACTTGAAGCTCTGTGCCCCCAAGTCCGGCTTTAGTCATGTCTGCAATGAACATCCTTGAATGCGGTTGGCACGCATGGTGCCACGTGCTAGTATACCCCTGTTCTTGAAGTAAATTAGCAAAGTGGTAAACCAGTTGTCAAAAAATAATAGATCACCACTGTGGGACAGCAAATGCTCACAAAGTTTTGCGACGACTTGGACAGATTTCTGCAGGTGCTTGTAGTCAGAGTTTTCCACTATTTTACCCTTACCAGCATATATATATATATATATATATATATATATAAGTCATACATAGAGCCAAAAGCCAGTGTACTTTGTCTTGGCTGG
>CABFPE010000316.1:151157-180693 GCA_900660155.1 Hofstenia miamia
ATATATATATATCATACATAGAGCCAAAAGCCAGTGTACTTTGTCTTGGCTGGTATAATTTGTTCATCTATACAATGGCTCTCCTCAGGGATAACCTTCAGGCACTGTTCTCGAACAATGTCAATAACTGGTTGAATTTTTTAGAGCTTTTAGGCGTTTTGTTCCAGGACACTATTGTCGACAAAGTGGAGATCTGAACGCAGCTTCTCATATCGATTCAATGGCATCTGCTCAGCAATAGTTTGGTATCTCATCTTTTGTGACCAGTCCAACTTGTAGGATGGAAGTTGAATGAGACCCATCTTCAAATGCATTTCAATAAATTGCTCCATCTCGGGCTTTGTTGTGTTCATGGAGGTGCCTGATTTCTGGGTACTGTAAAGATTAGTCTGTTGTGCAACGAATTCATTGATGTCACCTTTCCAAAACTTTCTGAAATACTCAAGGGGTGATTTGATATCTTCAATTTCATTTTTCTCTTGGGTAAAACACTTATCAGATAATGACACATCTTTCTTTCTCCATCTAAATACTTTCCTGTTCCGTTGGGTTTCCATATCTACAGCTGTGGTGGTTTCATTTTCCTCACTAATGTCATCATTATTGTTATTATCATCATTGCCTGCATTATCACCACTATCATGATCAGATGCAAATTAATCAATATCATCTCCATCTTCATCAGAGCTTATGTGTTCTGCCTCAAATTCATTTCATTGAAAATCCTCTCAATGGCATCTTCAAAACTGATTTTTTTAGCATTTCCTAAAAAATACACACATTTAATTATTCATCCTATTTCCTACAATATTATGGTTAGGAACATGATAAATGAACCTTAAAATAGCTTTGCTGACATGTAATACGTATACAATATATATCCATAAACACATAAATAGTGTAAAATATAATGCTAGACCTAAAAGATGGCAAAGTCCATATCAAAAAGTCCCCTGGGTGAATAACAGCAACAATATAAATTTATATGAACCATATTCAAATAAAATTTCAGCAAAATATAGCACATGCTTTTCGTGATATAATGTTTATGTAACTTGACCTGTAGTGACCACTTCGCGGCAATGTAGCATATATGCTACAAATATATTTAGGACATTATTTAGCACACTCAAACACATTTATTCACACACGCAAATCGGACACGAAAACCACGTCTTATTGCAAAATAAAATACACCAAAACTAATATCAGAGCACTATTCATGAAGACAGAACATTATAACAAACACAGAGGCTTAAAACTTACCGAAATCACTGATATTTGACAATTATTTTCTCAATACAAAACCACTTCTGTTCAAAATTTTCGCTATTGCCAAATTGTCAACAACAAGGGTTGTGTAGCATTGTGGGTAAAAGTAGGAACTAGGCCGAGCCTGCAAAAAATTACTCGATTTTCTATTTGTAGCAGATCTGCTACAATGCCACTTAAAGGGTTAATGTGTACTTCAAAAATTACCTTCGTATCAAAAATTACTCCTACTATTTGAAATTGTCTACAGTTGGAGCCTAATATTATTAATACTAAAAGGGCTAATGCTGAAGCATCAAAATTTATCGTAGGAGCTGCAAAATACTTTCATTTATGAGTAACGTATGCATGCTGAAATACGTTGATAATTTGTTGCAATTATGTGCTACAGATTCAATTGTTAAGTGCATGGATTTATTATCGTTGAATATACAGGCATCATCGGTATATTGAATTAAATTGCAATCAGTTATCGTATGCATATCGTTTACATATATCCTGAAAAGAAGGGGACCAAACATTGCCCCCTGAGGGACGCTTACATGTAGCCAATCCAAAAATACATCATTTACTTTAGCTCTCTGGAATCTATGTTTCAAATAACTAGTTATCAAATCCCATACATGATCATTTTTTTACTAATATGTTATGATCACTAGAATCAAAAGCTTTAGAAAGATATAAGCAAACAATATAGCTACGACTACAAATTTATTTGCATCCATTGAGGACCTCCAGTTTTCCGTAGCAATTAATAGAGCATCAATAGTTGAAAAATGTATACGAAGTCCAAATTACGTGTTTGATAGTAGCTTGTACCTACTGAGATGCACCGTTATTTGGTTATGTAATAATCGCTCGAATACTTTTATATTGGTGAAGTGGTTGAAATTGGTCGATTATTTCTGCTATTAGACGGATCGCTTTTCTTAAAGATAGGAGTAATGTGAGCAAGTTTTAAATAATCCGGAAAGTATTTACTTTATATGCCTTTGTTAAATATATAATCGGCTATAATACCTGCAGTGATTTTAAATGCCCAAGAAGGAATTATGGAAGGGCCACTTGATTTGTTAGCATTAAGCTAAAAATCGCTTTTAAGTTTGCAGTACTTGTAAAACGAAAAGAGAATTCAGAGTTAAAGAAATTTGTGGCTTACTTTCATTGAATGTTCCTAGATTAATAAAAGACTTGTTAAATTCGTTAGAATTTTCATAATTAATTTCCGCATGAATTTTTAATAGCATCAATAGAGTGACAGCATGACAGCAAGTACAGGTAAATTCGACTGACAATCGGCAATGGAATTTTAACACTTTGGATTACTGGAAAATTTCTCTACCCTATTGAAATTGATAATGGAAAAAAGTTTGGAAATTATTATTTGATGAAAGAACAATTTGTTTTTGTCAAATTGACTATGAAAACTTATGAAGAAGCATAATTACGTAAACTCAACAGTTGTCCAACTGACGGTCTCAAAGATCAAAATAAATCTGCAGAAGGTTAGTGATTTCTATGAGTTAAAACAGTATTGACATGTGAAAAACAGGGTGTTTTAAAGACATGTTTTTTGCAATGTTTTTCTAAATGTTATTTTCCAAATTCTTATAGGGTTGTTGGATTACCAAATTATTAGAGCCAATTATCAATGAAAAAAATTAATGTTCTACGTCAATTATTAATTATCAATCAATTATCTTAACTGATATAGATAGCTAAAAACATTATTTAAAAATTTTTTTTCACTGAAATCTTAAAAATAAAAAGACTAACTAACGTCTTTTGCCTAAGGGGTTAAGCTAAGGCTTCGGTTGGGAAACATGTCAACTCAAACTGAGGTCGGATCGTGCTGCGGGTTACTTTCAGATGTGCTGGGCCGGGTCGCGGCGTCATTTTTTAATCGTTAGAGTGTAAGAACGAACACAGATTTAAGGAAAAATATAATTTTTCTGGAAAATTTTAAAAGTAATTTTTGGCATTGGGTTCATGTCTACTAGCATAACAGACTTTCTACTGATTTGCTTACGTGTATTAAAAGGAAAATGTACGTTGATAAGTTGATAATTCAAACTTTGCTAGTATATGCATTTTATCAAAATTTTTGTACCTCCCATGCTTAGTATCACACATTCGAACTGTATATAGATTACTTGTTATTGTAGTGATTTGAACATGTTGTATTTATTGTTTGCTTGTTTCATAATTAGGAAAAATACTTGAAAGATAAACAAAATAGGCAGCAAAATGCACTTCAGAGTTTATTGTAAATCTTTATTAGAACTTGAGTCAATTGACTCACTTGGTCCTTCTAGTTATAATTGCAAAGGAAACTTTTTTACAATAGTTCTTGTAACTAAAGTTTCACATGAATGATGCACATGAAAAAATAATAAAGTAGAAAAATTTCAGAAAATTTTATTGTAAACTAATTATATGCCAGTAATGAACATTTTGCAAATAGGTCAATTCACCCACTTGGCCCTTCTAGTGGAAATCTCATTACTATAGGCTAGTTTTTAGTTACATTTCCTATAAATGTAAATGAAATTTTACAAATTGCCAATATTTCTGAAGCTTCTGAGCACATTCTTGCAATTGTGAATGATTTACCTAATAGTAAGTGTTTGTTAAATTCGATAACAAATTATCTCATTTTCAAAAAATGGCATTATTCACATTGTGCCAAAATGAGTTTGTGTGTAGTTCAAAACTTATTGATTTCAATATTCAAGCGTTACAGTGCAAGGTATGGATTAAATCTGTTTGAGATTAATTACAACTCAATATTTTATGAGCCATAAATACAAGGCGGCTTTTTTCAATATTTTAATTTAAGCTATGTTTTTATACGATATTATATATTTGGAGCTTAAAAAATGTTTAAAAATATCCGACGTGCTCACTAAATCGAATTATTAAATAAATTTATTCATTTGTACATTAATATAATTGGTATCTTAGAATTTCAAAATGCACGATCCTCAAAGAGTCCTAAACATGGGAACCGGCACGTCTTGCTATTAGCTGTCTTGGAATGATAGCCTGTATAAATGAAGTTCTGTTAAAATATTGTTTTAAGTTTTAAATTTTAATTATATATTTAGGCACTACCGACATTCTTCACAAGAATGAAATCTCAACAATAAGACAAGATATTGCATGTTTTCGATGTTGTAAATGATATTTGAATATTTTATTCGAATTTTATTGAATAGTTAAAGATATATAACTTGCAAATCTTGCATATACTTTTATAACTTTCAAAATTTTAAGTAAATACGTTGAAAGTTTTGTATAATACTTGCAAATATAGCACAAGTATACATAAAAAACCTGCAAATATTTGCAAGTATGCCACAAAACTTTGTAAATATTTGTAAGTTACTTGCAAATCTTTCAGATATTTTGTAAAACTTGCGAAGGTTTTTATAAATTGTTTGCAAGTCTTTGCATAATACTTAAAAATACTTTTAAGTTTTTCAAGTTTCAGTTTGTTGGGTTCTTACTATTAGTGATCTCATGAATTAGCTTCCATTTTGATTTTTGATCTGGCAGACAAGCGTAATCATTTCTAATGTATTCGTGATACGCCTTGCGCTTTTCAATGTTAGAGACATTTCTAGCCATTTTTATTTGTATCAAAATTACTATGAGTTTGAGAAATTTTAAAATTCATTACAAGTTTCGGTTAACCAATGCTTATTTTTCAGAATTGAATTAATCATAATTTTCATTTCTGTGCAAAATTTGTTGAGATAGAATTCAAAAATTTCTAAAAAATTTGTCAACATTGTAGTTAAATTTGTTGCAGAATATATAGCATTGAATCACAAGTCGCTCGCAGTTGTGGTGATTTTGATATTACTTACAGAAAAAACTTCCTGCAATTTTTGTTGAATATCATTTAATAAAGGCTCAAATAATTATTTCATTACCATGCTTAAATTTAGCTACACCTATCTAGCATTATGTTATGTATAGCATATTCAGTCCTCGAATTTACAATCGTCTCAAAATCCAGAATAAATAATTCATTACATTTTTCCTCCCCGTGAAACGTTAAACTCACATGAGCAATGGTCAAAACTCATTCCATAACTCTTGCAAGTTTAATATTTTAAAAGATTATTGTGATACAGAATATATCTGGAAATCATATCAACGTATTCAATAGAATTTATTCCTGCGAATATGTTTTATATCGCGTTTTCCATTAACCAAAATTTTGAATATTATCAATTTAAATTTTAAAATGAAATATATCCTTGCAATGATACCTAAGGCTCTTAAAAATTATCAATTTATCACGAAATGTACATGACTTTCTCTAAAAACTTTAAAATGTTTGACTTACTTAACGATGACGAAATTCTTTGAAAATGTTAGTATGCGCATGTGCAATATATGGATATTCGCATGCCGTTATTTCGCGCTAGGTATGAACTATATTAGATAAGATATTGAAAATTGACCATAATGTACATTTATTGAAAAATTTGAAATTCTCACCCAAGATATGGAAGTTGTCTGCATATAGCGTTTCCAAAATTCAATCTTAATGATTTCCGATTTTTTTTCGTTTTATTGCTGATTATAAATATATTTGAGATATAGATAAAAGTGGGTGAATGTAAATCAAGCAATTTTGGAGTACTGTCATTGCTAAGGATAACCTAATTGAAAAATAGTTCGAGAATTTGGATTACACTATCCTTAATATAATCATACATAATGCAAGTTTCTGGAAAATATCAGTAAAACTTTCGAATTTACCTAAGAAATTATTAGAGTGGGTAAAAAGCAATGCAAATGGAAAACATCCGTATACATTNGAATATATCTGGAAATCATATCAACGTATTCAATAGAATTTATGGCTGCGAATATGTTTTCTATCCCGTTTTCCATTAACCAAAATATTATCAACTTACATTTTTAATATGAAATATATCCTTGCAATGATACCCAAGGCTCTTAAAAATTAACAATTTATCACGAAATGTACATGACTTTCTTTAAAAACTTTAAAATGTTTGAATTGCTTAAATATGACGAATCCATATTGGGCTATAAAATTATTTGAAAATGTTAGTATGCGCATGTGCAATATATCGATATCCGCCGTTATTTCGCGCTAGGTATGAAATATATTACATCAGATATTGAAAATTGACCATAATGTAGACTTATTCAAAAATTTGAAATTCATAGCCAAGATAAGGAAGTTGTCTGCATATAGCGTTTGCGAAATTCAATCTTAATGATTTTCAAATATTTTTTCGCTTTATTGCTGATTATAAATATATTTTCAATAATATTTGAGATATAGATAGTGAATGTAAATCAAGCAATTTTGGAGTACTGGATAAATTAATTGAAAAATAGTACGAGAATTTGGATTACACTATCCTTAGTATATTCATACATAATGCAAGTTTCTGGAAAATTTCAGTAAAACTTTCGAATTTACCTAAGAAATTATTAGAGTGGGTAAAAAGCAATGCAAATGTAAAACATCTGTATACATTGGCTGAGATCTATATCATAAATTTTATCAAAATTATCAACTATGTTGTCAAATAGTTATTATGCTGTATATATGCAACAAAACAGCAAAATTCGCAATATACTGTATTAATAATGTGGATAACCTAAATGGATAAGCACATTGTTAAAGTTCTCAAACCAATTCTTGTTTGGAATATGAAACAGCACCGATTGCAATTCATCTAAGTTATTGATTGGAACTTGAAAATACAAAGTGTATCCAGAAACTTTTGATAGTTCTAAGACAACCAAACTAATATCAATATACACTAATTGGTTTCTAAGTTGAGCAAATTTATGTCTGTTTAAGTCCAAGTCATATAAATTTTCATTGAAAATGGAACTCTGCTGAGACATATAGATTGCTTCTTCACATACTTCAGTAGGAATATGTTGTTGAACAACAAGGTAATGCAAATATTTTGCGTTCTTTTGATAACTACGAGGATTACTAATATCCTGAATATTAGGTATATAAGGATAATCCAAATTGTTATAAATCAAGTGCGGGTTACAGTATTTTAACAACATTAGATTCATTTCTTGAATAGACGGGACAGATTAGAAATTTCTGGAAAATACATTATCTTAGGAATTGATAAGAAATTTTTTTACTTGAAACTAATCAGAATAATTTAAAAATCTTTCAAAAATAAATTTTAAATATTTTTATTGTAATGAGTAACACTCATAACTAAATGTGAAACTCGATCACAAAATGTTTGTTTTAAGACTTACGAATTTTTTTGTATATTTTTGAAAAAAATATTTAAGCATCTAATAAATATATAAACATTTATTAATAAAAATTTTTGATTTCTCGACACATTTTAAATTATAGATTATTTTTATGACAAAATAGCATTGTCACAAATTAGTCGGTAACTGAATTTTTCTGAATGATTCATTGGTTATTTATTTCTAAACGCAAACAATTTTTACAGTAATTTATGATCGTAGTCATGTATAAAAGCAAAATATTTGAATTTTTGTATTTGAAAGCTTTTTGCTGAAGAATAATTTCTATAGGAAATTTATCATATATATTTCTTCTAATAGCATATAGCATATATGTTCAGTAACTTCTAAGTCATCCTATAAGTATAATAATTAAGATATATAATTAATCTCCTAGGAATTGAGAGTATGAAAAAAGCTTATGAGAATAATCACCACTGAGATAAACATTATAATAATATTGAAAAGTAATTAATTCTGTAATACAAACAAACTGAAAAACTCAAATATAGTATGTAGGGTAAATAAAATAGTCATATATATGTTACAGTAAAATTGTTTAATTTAGAACTTTTGTGAAATCCCTAAAATTTCAGTGAAATTGTGATATTGCTGTTTCAATTAAAAAATTCATAAAACAACTAAGTTTGAGGACTTGTGGTTGGGGTTAGGGTTAGTATTTTTCCAATAAATACATGAAGTATCTAGGTATTTAAATGTTTTAGTGACGTTTGGTAAGTGAAATGTCAATTTCCCAAATTCACTGAACTAAAAGAACAGAGAAGATGCCTGTTTCCATGCAAATATTTACTACAGAAAAGTGTTACATGCTTTCAAATTCTGTTGTAAGCCGTATGCTATAAGTGGAAGAATTTATATAGATTGAACAAAATTCTTTAATCTTTTTTTAATAAATAATATTGAATTTATAATTTGGAGTAACAAAGTTACCCCTAATGACGATGCCCATATTTTAAAAGTTACGACGTAGAAGGGTTAATCTCATAACAAATGATCCATTGAACTATAAAAAATCAGATTTTAATTATATATGAACACACACAAATGTTAGCATATTGGACAATGAATATTAAATGTTAGTTGACTATCATTGAATATATCCGTCTACTCATACAGAGCGCTTGACTCATCACATAACAAAGTCGGTGGTAGGTCCAGCTTTATAAACTTTTGTTATTTATTTGTTAAATTACAAACTTCAAGACTTACATACTTGGGTGCCTGATAAGTAATAGGATAACGCAATTTTAAAGATGCTGCCAGAATTATAAATGGGACGGGCATGGGTCAGGTTTGGAGGAAAATTTAAGGGCCATGCCAACTAAACGAGCCTGATCTGGGTCAAACAAATTTATATAACTTGACTCTTCCATAAAAGTAAAATGAACTAAATATAAAATTTGAAATATTTTTTGAGTTATTTTTTAGATTTTCAATATCGCATTTATTAGTTATTTATTAACACTTTTAATAGGTAGGCACTTTCAAAATATCATTCAATGAAGTTACCTCTATTTGTATTAGCGAATGTGAGTTTTTGAAGTCTACAACCTCATATATTTATTTATATCCAAAAATGTGAACAAAATACATGATTATTTTGGCCACAAATGGTTGGAATTGGGTAGGGTGCCAGGGGTGCTCAGGACGGATCAGATAAGAGTGACCTATTTATAACTCTTGATGCAGAGCATGAAGGAATCTACAAAGTATGTAGTTTTTACTAAATACATACATTTTAATTGCATAAAAATTATGTACTAGACGTAGTATCAACGTCAATAAATGCCAAATATCCAGGAATTGAGATGTTATAATTCCTTTAATTATATGTATAAAATCTCATTCAAATTTTTTTAACACTCAAACCAAGCTCTAATGTAAAGGCTCTGCGAGTCGGTTTTTTGCTTCGAGTCAAGACGAATCCGATTTCCAATTTTGGATCTTGTTTTGGCAAATTGACCCATCAATATCATAAATATAAGCTCACTATCAAAAATGCAGCTGCACTTGAGAATGACAAAACTTGTAGTTATAATATATCAAAGGTGTGATTATGGTATGGTACCAATGGGATTTCAGGGTGTGCCCTGCCACCAGCTAAAATCCTTTATTACAGCGCAAAAAGATTTCCTGGTAAATAAAAAATTTTAACTAGCCAAACTTTATCACTGTTCAGAAATATTTACACTAATATCTGTATTCGACAAGCCATACATTTTATTAATATCAGGTACCTAGGAGTGGGTTAAGTGAGAAGTAGTGCTAGACAGATATCCCGATTTGAGCTCTCTGCTCCTTTAGCTTAAAGCATGATCAAAAGTTACTATTAAAATACTTACGTTAAATGTGAACCCTACTGTTAGGTTGCTGTACGAATACTTATGCTGAAGTGCATTAGTTCCATGTGATATTGCTGTTTTCTGTTATACTATTGGGCCTATTCTAGTTCTAATTTATTACTAATTTACTTTGTCAAATTAGTGTTTCTAATGGAGCATTCGTCCCCTGATTCTGATCCTTCAGAATACTATCAACCTTTCGATTTTATTGATGTCTTAGAACCGTCAGACTCGGGCGACGTATCCGGCGATTAGCTATGTGAAGAAGTCTCAGGGATTACACCTACAGATCAGACTAGTGACGCGAACTTTTTGCAATTTGTTCCAGATTTGGAACTTTATATATCCAATGACATCCATACATCCCTCCTGACTGTTGAGAAGTTCCATTTTCTATCTAATCCATTTGAAGTCCCTCGAATTTTCACAACGAAATTGATTGCACGAAATAATATAGCAAATGTCCTATCTTTTCAGCAATCATGGATTAAAAAACATTCCTCCTAAATTTGTAGAGTATCTCTAAGCGGAGGGCTTTGTAAGCATTGTTTTCTTTGTCAAGCCTGAAGAAAAGTCCAGGCTAAAGCATTTCGTCGTAACCCCATTTGTAAAATTTGAAAAAGCAATTGGAAGAAATGGTGAATTATCCTTACACAAACAAAGTCATTAATATCACATTTCAGCGACTGCAGATGCCAACAGCTTGCTGAATGTTGTTCGGAATCCCAAATCACAAGTCGATCTGGCAGTTGCTAGCTTAAATGAAAAGAATGCTGTCAAGAACAGCATATACTAAGAATAGTTATCGACAGCATGTTATATTGACGCAGACAAGGAAGCGCATTGAGAGGGCACAGCATTGGCGAATACAGCAAAACTGGCAATTTTCTATCGTTTCTCAACCTTCAAAGTAAATACGACAGCATACTGTAAGATTATCTGGACATCAGCAAGGCTAACGCACGTTACACATCTCCTCACAGCCAGAACAAAATTCTTGCTATTGCAGGTACAATCTGTCGTGACTACATAAAAAATCGATTGGAGAATGTCGCTATTTTACAGTGGTAGCAGACGAAATGACGAGTGAGCACTCGAATAAAGAAGTTCTTTGCGTGTGCATTCGGTTTTTGAATTTTAGGGACGGCTGTACAATTCAGTTTTCACGCAAAATGATGATAGATCTTCAAGATTTGGAACAAATTACTGGTCAGTAAATAGGTGAAGCTGCAACAGATACTCTCAACTCAAACAGTTTGCTACATGCTGATCTAAGAGGACAGTCTTATGATACGACCGCATCGATGAGCATTTCTACCATTGGTATGCAGGTGTTTGTTAAATTGCTTGTCCCAATGCCAGATTCTTTCGGATGTTCTAGTCTTGTACTTAATCTCTTGGTTGCTCACACTTTCAGAATTCCAGAAGTAACGAATATGATGAGCAGTTGCAAAGAGGCGTACCTTTTCCTTGACTGTTCTCCTATATGACAACAGTCTTTTCACAGGATCATTAAATATTTTTTCGATCCTAGTTCAACAGTGAAGCTCAAGAATTTATGTGCAACAAAATATGTGTGTATAGTAACGACGCCTCTGAGAATATCCTGACTCTTTACCAAGTTTTAGTGCTATGTTGGGAAGCAATTCTAGATCCACGCAAATATGCAGATGTTTATCTTGACGAGAATTGGAAATGGGACAGTGAAACTAGAGTGAAAACTAGCATTGCTCGCAATGTTCATGAGGTTTTCGCATGCTATTTGTTTGATATCGTGCAAAGTGCTACCAGAGCCATTGAAGCCATTCGCGAAAAAACTTCAAGGGCGGTGGATAATCTAAAGGAAACACTACATGAAATTCGCTTTTTTGGTACATATTTGCTGAAGCATCTGATCTGAATAATAGGTTATAAACATGTATGCTGAAATTGTCTTCAGTCGGTGTTCTAAATATATTAGAATATATGAAAGCAACGGTAATAATTTTAGCTTAATAATTTCATTAATTATTTAAATCATTGATAGGAAACTTCTTCAGTTCCAATGGTATCCAGGGTTTATATCTTAGCTCTGATTCAGCAACACTGAAGTCAAATTTAGCCAAGGTTTTAAAGTTAGCTTTTTGTACAGTGTCTGTGATTGAAATTTCCCTTAATAAATGTAAAGGTATGCAGCAAGCTGGGGTCAGCTCGGTAGTAATTGTGTGTACTGACAGTCCCCTCGGGTACAGGTAGATCACAATTTCATCAAATACGGGTAAAACTTTCCGTTTTTCATTATGCATGCTTTATCTAAAATTTTTTCCAAAACTATTAATTTTAAATATTGAAAAAAATTGACTTACATTGAACGTAGGTTGTGTTTAATAGTTTATTGAAAATTTAAAAAAGTTTTCTAACAACAGCAAACAAAATTTCAACTTTGATTAAATAAAAAATTTCAGACACGAATGAGTACGGGTAAACAAAAAATTTTTGACGGGGTGTGACATTAAAAAGCTCTACAAGCACATCACTACAGCTGGGTCCTCAAGAAATTAGAGGTCAACGGTAAACAGAATCGTGGTTTTTGTTGCAAACAGAAACCGAACTGAAAAATACTGGCCCCTGGTTTTTAATCACTGGTGATTTTTGAATTGACTCGTAGCACGAAGCTCGCTCTATCAATCGTTTCACTACGGGCAAAATCACCACATGACCACACACCATAACTACCGTTAACCATTGCGCAATATTGCGCAATAATTGTAGCTTGTAGCCGCAAGTGGGCACGCAGTGATTGGTTGCTGGCGCGACTTTTGGACGTACATCAGCCAAAAATAGAGGTCGTCAGTAATCCGAACCATGATCCAAAACCGCGGTTTTTTGTTCAAAACCGAACCGAACCCATTCTGAATTTCATAAGCCGCCAACATCTACATGAAATACATATATGGCTTTCAAAACATTTTTTAAATTACTATTGATATAACGTATGACAGTAACCAAAAACATTTTTGGTAACAGCAACGTTTCAATAATGTTGATTTTGTGATATAAAGGCGTTGCATAGACGTTGAATTTGCAACATTATTTATAACAGCGAAATAAAATGTGTCAACGCGATTTAAGTGTACTGTACAATACTGGAAAAAAAATTCGGTCACCCATGATTTGTCATAAGGGTTTCTAAGAAATGGACGCCAAAAAGTCATAGGTATTTTTTAATTAGATTTGAGGTTGCAGAAAGAGGAATTCATCAATATTGAGACATAATTATCAATGTTTACTTTAGATCTCAAGGAGAAATGCTACAATGCTTGTAGTTAGCTAATCTTTTCGTGGAAAAAATGTATTCGGCCACTGCAGATCAAATCAGAGAATCTGTAAAAAATTTCATTGGTTGAGGTTTTTTCAGTCTATTTATATTGAAAATGTTTAATAACAGTATTTCTTCGCCGTATATGATGCTTGGTTACATCCCTCTTGCCAACCGCGAGTTGATTATCTCCAAACATTTGGAAGGGATGAGTCAACTTAATATAGCCCGACTTGTAGAGCGACCTCAAATTACTGTCGGGGATATCATCAGATGTTTCACTTCTGAAAACAGCATTGCCCACAAGCCAAAGTCCTGAAGATCAAAGAAGACATCCAAAACTTCCCAATCAGTTCTTATTTGCCTTTAATAGCGAAATCCCAGGGAGACTTCAGAGGAATTTCGCAAGGAATGGGCTGATGTTCACCTTGTGACAGCAAGAACTGTTCGAAACATCCTGAAGGAGTCTTCATTGGGACTTTCGTGGCATTCTTAACTTCGAAGCAAAAATTACGCCGGCTGAGGTGGGCCAATTTAATGAGAGACAATTCATCTGAACATTGGTCTAAGTTATATTTTCAGATGAGTCAATATTTGCGCTATACTCATCGAGAAGAATGTTGATAATAAGACCAACTGGGTAGAAGTTCAGATTCTTGCCTCAACTTACTCGGGGGGGGGGGGGGGGNTTAAAAGAACTGAAGAACTTCTTCCACAATAATGGGGTTGCTATCCTTTCTTTCTTGCCTGGCCAATCTCCAGACCTCAAAATTATCGAAAATATGTGGAAAGAGGTCAAATATCAAATTGGACAGCATACTCTTCTCACTGAAGATGACCTGTGGACCGCAATAAAGAAAGAATTTATGCAATTCCCAATAGCTTTATTGAAAGACTGTTTGCTTCAGTCCCTGATCGCCTTGAAGCTGGTATTTGCGCAAAGGGACATCCTAACAATATTAGAAGAGAGTATTGCTAAGTGCTTATAATGCATCAATTATTAATTTATCGAACTTATTTTGAATTTACTTTTTCCGGATTTGCTCATTGTTAAAATTTTTTCAGGTGGCCGAATACATTTTTTAAATACAAGTTTTCTAATTTTGATTAACAATTAGTAGCAAATTGTTATTCTACATACTTTATGGTATTAGACATACAGATTTTCCTTTCTCAATCAAAGAAACATTTATTTATTCAAAATAGCAAGGTGGTCGAATACATATTTTCAGTATTGTATATAACAGTTTATAACCAACAAATTTATTCAATTGTAATGAATAATTTACTACAAAGCTATAGTTCTTTAATAGACCAATTAATGTTCTGCATATATCAATGCATGCTTCAAAGCAAATAAACACAAACAAGACAATATGCGTGGACGCGAATATCAATTACTAACACAAAAATGCTAGTATTGATACATAATCCATTACATTGCAAGACATGTAATTTTTTATTCAGCATGATCAATTAATTTAGAAACATTGTATATATTCTTTAGCAATTTGCTCATAATTTTGGCAATAAAAATTTAAATTAAACAATTCAATTTTGAATACAATTAAAAAATTATTTTGAATCAACGTAAAATATTATACAATAAAAAAGGAGCTTTAACAATTTTTAAGCAATTCTAAGTTAGTGGTGGTATTTTGCATAAATTATTCTCACATTGATTTGAGTAGACGTAATTAAAATTATGTGTAAGTTGACATTTTTCCTTTTTAAACATATTTGTATAAAGTGATGTAATTTTTAATTAGATTTGGTTGGATTTTGATTACGAAGACAACGTGTAACGTATTCATTACAAGTTCAACTAAAATTCAACGTTGCTGCAATAAAAAATGTTTATTGGGTTGATAAAAGTTAGCAGTTTTGTAAAACCCAATCTAGATTATTGTGCATAACAATGAATTTTGTTGATTAAAATTGTGGACATTAAGTTTTCAAATCATAATTGCCATTAACTTCATTGTCATTCCATTGTGGTAAACACAATATCGTACATAATAGCATATTTGAAAAATTCGTCTACAGATAATTGAGTATGAAATGCGGGCTAGGCCTTTTACAAGTATATTTGAAAATTAACATGAAAATTCTATGCGATGAATAAACTCAAATCAAAATAAAAATGATAAAACAAAAATGAATACAATCAAAACTAGCATCACGAATAAAAGCAAAAGGATAAAGAGTACCAGAAACAGAGCAAACTAAAAAAAAGACTTATCAAATATTCTCCGTGGATATTTGTTTACAAAGGCTTTACAAATTTCGTCTGTTTGGCATTCTATGTCGTGGTAAATGTTCAAAAAGACGAGATCTGCGAGGCGTTTTGTTGTCATGGCTGAGCGCAAGCAAGTTAGTAGCCGCCAAATGGTGTAGAAAACTCGCTCCGCTTCCACGCTTCCTAGTGGTAAAATGGCGAGAATGCACAGAATTTCAAATATATTGGGATAACAATCTTTGTCTGTTTCAATTATTACCGAGCAGACAGACGCATCTGCCATTATATTTTGGCGCTGATTTTCACGGTAAATCTTTCATCTACGAAGGTCTATTGTTAAAGAATGTTCAGTAGGAATATCGCATCTGTATTTCTCGCACAATTGTGACGAACACTCAGCAAGCTCGTCATTGCTGAGGGTAACGATGACATCCGGCATCAATGAGAACAAATCGAGGAATGATTATGAATCTTGGAAGCGATCACTTATTTGCCAAATTATGTCATGAAGTAGTGGAATTGCAATCGTATTTCTGTAGTAATCGAACGGGGTTGAAACAGAGTTTGTGTTGCTCAAAGATTGTCTAGAACAGACACGTGGGGTGAAACTTCAATGTTTAACTTGGAAGGCGATTACCACCATATTGTGTAGAACTATAGTTATGTAGTAATTTCAAGGGAATTCGTACTATCATTTCATGATTTAGAGCAAAAACCCACTTGAAAGGGCCATCTCAGTGCTGAAAATGGTCAGAAATGTTTATTGGTAACCAGCAACCGGCTGTGTTAAGCACTTCCTCTTTATCGGCCGCTTAACCGGTGGCCGGTCAATTTTTTCCATACATGTAAATTGTAAACTAAACAAATTTGTTGACAAAATAATATTCATTGTATTTTTATATATTATTATTTATTAAAACATTACTTATATTATTGTGGTATATTTTTGTATTTATTATTTCAATAAAATCTTACGCTGCTTGCATCATGTAAAATATCAATAAACAAATTCATGTTTTTAATTTTTTACAAATACTTGTTAATATGCGGTGCTCTTATAAGTGTTCCCGTGGGCATTATTTTGCAGCCCATACCCTCAAGGGGAAACCCACAGAAAACCAACGGAACCTGCAAATTTGTTGAACAAACCAATGAAAAACACATAGCCTCAGATTTGATATCTGACCCGACCCATACCCGTATTGGAAATGCTCAGCCCGTCTCTAAAGCCGTTTCCAAATTTAAAAAGCAAGTTTGACAGTATAAAAGCCCATACATGATTTTAAATTTTCGAACAATATATTAATGGAATTTAATATAACAAAGCTAACATTTAAAGGTACAATCACCTGCAATTATTAATCGTGAATTATATTAGACAGCATTGTTGAATGAAAAAATATTTGCTTAGTTTCCCAAAATATGAGACATTTTTAGTAGTTAGACTGGTAATAAAACGGTTCACTTAGCTGGTCAGCATGTCTAATCGGTAACTGGTAGATATCGGTACCGGTTACTGTTTATCGGGCAACCGGCACCGTTTGATCGGTGACCGGTTGCAGCATAGGGTCACCTGTGCTAACGAGGTAACTTTTAGAAATGACTAGAAAGTGAAATTTTAAAAAATATCCAATCTTAATCGTGTACTCGGCAGGGAGAGGTTACCAACGTAAAATCAATCAACTCTAGCGCTTTGATATTAGTTATACTCGTTCGCTAGATAACTGCACTTCAATGGCCAGAACGAAATTTTAGAAAAAAAGGTTCTTCAATCATAAAATTGTAGGTATTTTTACAATTAGGCAAACATACAATGTACTATTCATTTTACCTCAGTAAGGTATAGAAAATAAACCTGGGTTCACACCAGTTGAAGCAGAGTTTGAATGCAACTTTAGGTCTCCAATGCAATCCCACGCACAACCTAAGCATATTGCTAAATCTAATGTTAATTATAGAGGATGCGAAATTATAATATTGCAACCTTGACTTTAGATAACCTTTTTGAGGAAATATAATACTCAGTCTCTGGGCCCACCTTAGGCCAAATGCCAACGAAACACTAATTAAAGCAATAAGAATACCAACCCCATGTCTGATTGATTGATTCACTACGAACTCACGCACCTGCAGTCGACTGGACTCGACGCAAAAATTCTTATACATAAATTTTGAATCGAGTAAGGGCACCATAAATTTCTCATAAACTATAGCTTAAAGTTAGAACCCGTTTTGTAGACATTCTCTCACAAATTTCGCCAAACCTATTACGAAATTTGGAAATCCTGCGAATTGGACAAACCTAAGGGTTGACGTGCTTTGCTGTTATATAGGGTGAAAATTGATCATGAAGTAAATTAAAATATTAACTGTTTCCAATGGAAACTCCAATTTTTCAAAAACTTTCTAATTCTTCACATGCCTAGTTTTCAGATAATATGGTATCTAAAACCCATGCAGCAACAACTACCGTAACGACTTTGTTTCTGTCAATAGATCATCCAAGTCCTGTCCAAATGCACCATGCGTAAAACCAGAAGTCTTTGCACTATAAGTTTCGCGACTAAGAAATTAAAACGAATCAGAAGACTGCTCTATATTCAGTGGTACTTTAAAATTTTTTTTTAGAAACTATGATATATTTTAAAAAAGTTCTGCTTTGTTAAAGGTAAGAAAATATTATTTGTAAAGAATTTAGATCACTTGTATCCAGGTTGGTCGCTGAATGGTCTTGAGTTTGAATGATTCGAAAACTTGAATCAATATTTTTGTTGGGATTTTAGTTTACTGATTTCGCAATCAAATGTGAATTTATTCTTGTTGTCTTTAACCAAACAAGCTGCCTCCCATGCATATCCCATTTCTGTAACATGGAAGAGTTGAATTTCAGGTCCAAACCCAGTTAATGCTGTTTATTCCTACACAAAAAATAAATGTATACTTTGAAGCCATTTTCAACTATTCAGTTTCAAAACATTTGAATTCAGATTTTATTATATTTTAAAGAAGCAAACAATTCAGTTACGCTTCAATTTAAACTGAGACTAGTCAGGAAAATAGACCAACAATACATTTAATAATCAGTTTATAATGATTAGGGGCGGATTACAGAAAAAAAATTTACTTGAGCCCACAAAGTATTGAATTTGTAATTTTTAAGTTCATCGCTATGCACGAACTTCACACATTTACTGACTCCAAAAAAGGAAATATGAAATTTGTGCAATTTTTTCACAATTTGTTTTCCAATTTTCAAATTACGCTTTAATAATAGCATGTTGTGTTTTTGAAAGATTTTTGTATTATGCGCTCCAAAATAGGCCAATTTTAGTGTGCATTTTCAATGGCATAAGATTAAGAAAATTACAAATTTGTGACCTAATGGTTGAATGTGTGTTTACTCGTCAAATGCAATCAATATTGTTAAATATGTTGCTAAAATTCAAGAAATTCAACTAACCCAATAATGTAAAATTCGTGCAAAATCAATAAATTTTAAAATTAAGAAAATTGTGTTGATTTTTGATATTTCACACAAATTGGGATTTTTGGAGTAGGTGCATGGTGTTCACTTGGTATATAAATTAGGTCAAAACCATACAAACACTGATTGAGAAATAGTTTCCCAAACATGGTCTACTCTAATGACATCAATCAGCGGTTAAAATAAACGCAAAATTTTGCATTTACTATTGGATCTTGTCATAGATTTAGACTTAATAAATATAAAAAAACAAAGATATTGCTATATAAAATTATTAATTCCATACAATCTAATATATAAACTGAGCCCATAGTCTTAAATACGCAGAATAGTATGGCCTTAAATTGTATCATTTAAAATATTCGAATTTTAATATATATGTAAAATCATAATTAAAAACTAACAAAAGGTTATAAACTGACAAAATATGTTTTCTATTTTATCAGAAATAGCTGAAGAATTCCAAATAAACATAGAGCCTAAAATGGACAGATAGAAATTTGGCTACATCGTATTTAATATGTAATTGCATTCGCAAGGCAATCACTTATTAATTAGTGTTTCAACCAAATACAATTTGTACAATATATTACAATTAACAGTTTGATTTGTATTCACCAATTGTAGCTGCAGCGAATTACATTGTAATTTACATCATCACAATTTTATACAATGGCATTAACATCTGAGCATTATATTGTAGATATGCAGTGACGACAACTCGAGGCTTAGTAGAACACAAGCTCCCTTTTTTGAAAATTACATTTTTTGCATTCGATGCAATTTGTTTTTTAATTTTCTACTCTCGAATATATTGAAATTATATAATAAATTAATTACTATAATTATTGCAACATTTAAGAAAATTTTATGATTATTCTGCTAGTAATTTAAAAATGGGATTTCGCAACAGTCGTTACTGGAATTACATCAATTCCTAGAATAATATGCATGTTTCAATTATTTTATTATATCTAGGTAAAATCTATTGACAGCAAACTGAAGTTTTCAGCAATTTCAGGAAAATCAGAATGATCTTTCCAAAATTTGATGAATGAATTTTAGAAATCAAAAATTTACATTATCACATCAAGCAAATGTATTACATTCCTTCAAAAATAATATAAATTTTGCAAAACAAGAATTTTTTAGTTTATTTCATATTTGAAGAAGTTGAATAACAATTCAAAATCTCTCTGCAAAAGAACCTGAAAAAATAAATTAGTTAATTCCACTTAATGGAACCACGCAATTTTGTCGCATGCTTAGTATAAATAATGGAATAAATTTAATCAGAACAACTTCCATAATGCAATAACTTATTGGAATGTTAGACTATAGTGCATATTACATTCTCCTCTTGTCAATACATATAAATAATTATATATTATTTCAAAGCTATGTTAACGGACCTAAATTATATTTTTCTCAAAATATATTAAATTTACATTTCAAATAATTTCTGTGAACTGAAAATAATACATGAATAATTTCTCAGAAAAATCGACTTAGCATCGTTTGGAAAAGATCAATACCAAAACAAATTTTGAAAACTTAATTTCACTTGAAAGTTGAATTTCTGTGTAACGGACCTACACATAAACTATGAAGAAAAGAAGCTTAAAATGAATATTGTAATAAACCAACTCAATAGCAATCTATTCACAAGTGTAGTCGTGCTTACACTAAGCCCATTATGGCGCACCAGAAAAAAAATTTACGTTTTGATCTAAAAGATAATCCTACGAGTATTTCAATAATATAAACCAAAATAATCCATTATCTTAATATCTTGAATGCTTGCATTGATTGAAAATATTTTCATCATAAAAACATGCATTGCTTTGCAAGTTGATGAGAAACATTTTTTCACACGGTTGATAATTTTATTGAATTGACTAACTGCGTGCTTTTTCATAAAAAAAATTTAAACTAAAATGTAATGGCAAGACATAATTTGTCGCTTTTTCAAACAGGATATATTTTGACGGTTGTTTCCTTAAGTTTTACCAATTGGATTCGGGTGCAGAATTTTATATGAGAGGATGAGAACAATATTTACTCAAAGTAATTATTGACAAATATTTATTTTCTGTTCGATCCTGCAAATGCGCATACATTACATTTGAAATTAAAAAATACAATTTTGAAAATAGGTTTTATATCTACAGAATCTTAGGGATTACCTTCAGAGAGAATTTATTCAAAAACTAAAAGCATGTGCAAATGGCATCTTTGTACCAAATTCCCCACTGAAAACTATTGCTTACAAGAACTAATGAGACCTGACTTATGTACAGAANCGATCCTGCAAATGCGCATACATTACATTAGAAATTAAAAAAATACAATTTTGAAAATAGGTTTTATTACCTACGGAGGAAATTTTTTCAAAAACTAAAAGCATGTGCAAATGGAATCTTTGTGCCAAATTCCCCACTGAAAACTATTGCTTACAGGAACTAATGTACAGAAGATAACCTGTTCTTTACCCAGATGCAATACAATAATGTCATGCCAGTAACAAATAACGAATTGATAATACATAAAACTATTTATACTTGAGCCTCAATTTCAATAATTGCCGATCCTGTTACGCCCACTTAAGTTTCGAGTGAAAGAGAGAAAGGGAGAAAGGTTGTGCAAGCAAATGCGGAGTTAATTGATGCGTCGGGTAATTATAACAAAGTCGAGGATGAAGAATTTCAACACGACTTTCTTAGATATATTTTGGATGGGTTTTCTTGAGAAAACGGCTGCATAATCGACTGCGAGAACAGAACCGCCACACTGAACGATATGATAAGTTTGTCTCCGAGCCATTCAAGCAACTGTCAGACAAAATGATTGAGTTAAGATCAGCTAGAGACGTGATGATTGAACGTCAAAATTGGAGAATGATGGAGTTGCAGAATTCCAATATACGGAGCGTTGACATCCAAATTTAAAACTAAGGGCAGCAAAACGAAGTGTCTGCTATTCAATGCAAACATTTGTACCTTAAATGAGACAAATGCAGGGAGTAATAATAAGTAATTTCGATAAATATATCACGCTAAAGAGCAAGCAGGTACGAGTGACAGCTATTCCGTTGCTACAAAGAAAGTGAGCAAAATGGTGTTAATTTTCCAAAACAACTAAAAAACATGAAGGAGTATCACAATCTTAAGGAGATGAGAGTAGGAAGATTTGAAAGAATGAATTGAACCAATTAAGAAATGTCCTGAGAAAAAATTCCACGACCTTTAACTATGGAACAATCAATGTGGGTAAAGCCACAGGTGAGTCGCATTCCATTGAATCAAATCGGAGAAATAAATCCAATTGCCAGTGAGACTATCACCCAAGTTTCAAAAACAACAATGTGAAAAGATGATTAACAAGGCCTAGAAAGAGCCATTATGCTGTTCCCACTGTTTTCATTCAACAAGGAGATAAGTTCCACCTATGTATCGACTATCGCAAATTAAACGATGTAATCATTAAGTATGCATAACCGCTACCTTATTTTGAGGTTGTGCTATACGAGGCCAGTAAATTTAAGTATTTCACAAGTCTTGACCTTTGCAAGGTTTACTGACAGGTGACAATAAACACAGATGACGTAAGAAACATTGTTTATAACTGCTAACAGTTTATTTGAGCGGTGACACATGGCCTATGGTCTATGCAAGGCCCGCTACATTCCAGACATATTTTGTCAATATATATATATATATTATATATAAAATATATATATATATATATATATATATATATGAACACAGCACATATTAAACGTTTTCGATTTTAAAAATCATCGTATTTATTGGTAGTTAAATTGACAAATAAACACCTACATCAGTCTTAAATTTACAAATCATCCATTATTTACATTGGTTTTAGATTCATAGATACAAAATTACATTGGTCTTAAGCTATGGGTCTGTTACGAAATTCGAAAATCTGTCGAATGCACAATAAATACTTTCATAGAGTGCCAAAATTTTCCTTGAGTACATATTTATTAAGATTTTTTATCACTGAATCCTTAAGCTATATCATCTTAAAATATATATGTTTTTTAAAGTTCACAGAAACTTTGTATTCAAGAAAGTTTTTTTAAGAAAAATCTGTCAGGCGTATTCGATAGATTTGGATAATTTTCAAAGTCACTTATTCAAATCTATAGAAAATATGTAATATAAGTGAAAACAAACATATACGTTCATTTCTTCGGGGTATTGGCATATACTGTGAAAAAATAAAGTTTATCTGATTAGCTTTACTATCTCAAATTGCTCCTGGACAAATAGTAGGCTACCTATTGGATGTACACTATCGAACGCACACAATATATATATATATATACAAATATAAAGTATCAAAAATCTACTTCCTATGTATAAGCAATTATGAAGAATGTCTTGCTCCATCCCAGTATAGGACTATGAATTCCTATTGCTCTTATATTCTCTAGATATCACATCATGTCTATCTTATGTATGTCTTACAGATTCTGTGAAGATGATTATTTCTACCAAAAATGAAACAAATTAACTACAGAAAATCCCAAAGATATTTTAGAGGGCTTATTTAGTCCTTACAGAGTAATGTTGTTGTTTATTAATTAAAATTTCAATAAAATACCATTGAAATAAATACGAAAATAGTTTGTTTGTATACTTCACAGAAGTTATTGGTACCCTATTTTATTTTGAAAAGATAATATTGATTAAAATAATTATTACTGGATTTTATTTATAGAGGAAGCATTAAAATGATTTGAATAAATGCGCAATTTTTTTTTATAAACAGGCATTGTATACAATATGTACACAATCTATAACAACACAGAGAATATGCATAATAACAAATGCTATTCATGGAAGCAGGTTTCATGAAACCACATATCGCAAGCTGGGCAACACAACCACTCACATTCTAAAGAAAACAATAACCGCAAGTGTTATCATCCACAGAAACCTCCTGGTGTTCACAAGCCATTGAATCACTTGGTCGGCGAGAATATTGCTTGCGAAAGCTCAAAATTATGTTAGCAACAAATTCCTTTCTTATTAAAGGTAATAGTGCCTTTGATGGATGGCGCCAATTGAATTTCTTCAGGCTCTTTTAAATCATCTTCTTTTAAGAGAAATAATGTTTTGACGGATGGGACAAGGACTTTTGCATGATAAGGAAACTCACGGGGTGGATTTATAACCTTTTCTTAGACTTTTGACATTATGAAGTATCACGCGTTTTATTGTGCCACCAATTTCATCTATTGGACATTTGCCATGATGGGATTCAGAAAAGTGCCATTCAATATCAACCGTTCTGTCAAAGTAAGCCAAGAAAATAAACACATATTTTGAGGAGAATTGGGCTGAGCAACCATCACTCCAAACAGCAACTTAGTTCATATCAAGACCAACTATGTCCTTCATTGTGTTATATACGACAGATATGCAGGAAAAGCAGAAATTCTTGAATGATCACTAGATTCCTTGATGACTACAAACGACACCTTTTCAAAAGAATGAGTCCTGTGATTAATATGGTATCCACATGCAGGAAATATACTAAATAAGTCTTTACCAAAATAGGCACTTTGTATTTCATATTGTTGTGAGTTTATATAACTCTCACTATAATCCAAGTGAAGGATTATCTCACCAGCTCTTCATGCTGCTGTATGATATTATTAGGATTCCTTTAATTCATTACAAAATTGGCTACGCACATATGCTAATATTATAAATTCGCCTGTTGCCGTTTTCTATATATGTGATCCTTCAACATCAGAACAGAATCATTTCATTTCTCCAATGCATCCCCAAGTGATAAAACTTCCTGTACTTTTTGTTTGCGATCATTCGTTTTCCAAGAATAGAAAGTGATAACAATATGATTTTCAACTATTTGAAGAATCTATCAGACCAGGCCTATTATGAATTACAGACTCCTGTTATGCAGTACTTACTGCATGAATCACAAGAGTATCATCTAGCAGCATGAGTAATCAAAGTTGATAAATTATTCTCATAGGCTGTCACAATATAATTGTTTCTTCGAGTTCGCACCTGGTCAACACCAAGTGACTGAGAAAATGCGATGATTGAAGTAACAGGATTGCCAACAGTCAAATCTGCATGATTCATCACAAAGGAGAAAGCTTCTGTCCTAAGTGTCATTGCACATGTCCAATTCATATCACCCTCTATATATCCATATGTTAATGTTAATATGGCAGTGTCAGTGGTGAGAAATACTGAGAAAATAATACTTTGTGTACGTCTGATAGATTTTAGAGAAAAAACTTTAGAAGCAAAATTCTCAAGAAATACATGCTTGCCAAAAGTTTTATTTTCATAAATTTATTGGATATATATATATATATATATATATATATAATATATATATATATATNCCAAAAATTTATCTCATGTACGGTGATGTGTTTGGGAAGCCATAATTTTGTCAATGAGCGTAGATTCATTAAACTTCTTGCTCAGAAAGTTTGCGCATGAGCTACATTACCATATTATCATTACTAGGGACCGGCAAAAAAGGTTTTCATCTTTTTTCAGCTTTTGCGACATTTTTGTGTAATCACCTTTTTCACCTTTTCAAGGCCTTTTTCAATATTAGAACGTGCCTTTGCAGCTGTTTGACGAAGAGACTTTTCTAGTCTGCTTTCCGCCTTGGCTTGTGATGACCCGGTGGGGGACCTGGATAAAGTGTGGTATTCATTTGACAAAAAATTGGGAGAAAATTCATGAATGGGTTAATATTGTATCTGATCAAAATGTGCTTTTTCCGAATTATCTGCACAGGAAGAATTACTTCAGCTACTACCGATGGAGCTGGGTCTACATGTGCAGAGAGAACTGGAGGAACACGGGCTTACTTTATTGCAACAATTTGATTTACTTCAGAAATTGCAACATCGGATATATGGGATACTTGCTGAAGAAAATTTCAAAATATCCCTAGAAAAAAACTGTGGATTGGTTTTCCTGCGTCAGCATATCGCATATTTTGCATATGCCCCATCGTTTCAACAGAAATGGAAAGACTTTTCAGTGTTGTCAGAGCCAAAGACATTAATTCTGCCAATATTAAATGTGAAAACCATAAGAAACTGTTGTTTGTGAGGTGAATTTAATTCACCTTTTATTTCACCTTTTTATTATTTTGAGAACCTTTAAAGGGGCCTTTTTGGCATTTTAAATCACCTTTTTCTCCAGTCCCTAATCATTACTATTTCATTTTCAATATTATTTGAAAATAACTAGTATGAATATTACAATAAATCTCCGACTGATGACTTTCTCCATTTTTTATCTTTAAAGCTAAATTCTAAAACTACCATTACTTAAGAGGTAAAACAAGTTGTTGCTTCAGGAAATTTAAGGAATTAGCATATCATATTTAGTAGTACTGTTCTTAGAAAGGTAATTTATTTCGATGTAAGTGATTGCCAATTTCGTAACAGACCCTTATATATAATCAAACAAATATAAATAAATAAGGTAGATTGAGAGGAGATGAAGAGAAGAGATAGGTGAGTAGTAGTAATTTTAATAATAAAGATCATTTTGTTGAAGTTCTTGCAATAAATTGCGGGAGAACTGGAACGAACTAAAACACTCCCCAAATGGGTCAAAATATTCTTCCTTGCCATACTTGTCTTCAATTGAATAGCTAATCTGCTCGTAATCTTTGTGAGTATTTTCAAAGATTCAATACCTCATGAACCACAATGCCGTGCCAAGGCAAAGCGACGTTTCTGCAATATTTAATATTTAATGCTTTTATGCAATGGACCAATATACACTGAAAGTATAATATTTAACTGTAGCAAAGAGTTTTAATCGATTAAATTTATTCCTCTAAAATGGTGAAAATTGATGAAATCCAAAAAATACAAATAAGTTTATCATAAAACTATTCAGTCCGCATTTAATGGTATTTAAACTGTGTTGGTAGCATAAAAACTCATGAAGCTACAGGTTTCCGAAAAAATTTACGTTGCTCTGCTTTGGCATGTTAGCATAGGGTGCTACAGCAATTGGAAGATACTCCCAGCCAAGCTCAGAGCATTTATCATCATTGCTGTTCTGTTTTCTCTACTCCGCTTGTTCTAAAACATTGATTGACATTGTACTCACTCTAGTTAAGAATTGATTATTGAGCAGGTGTGCAAATGTCACATCTATTGCTCTTGACTTCCCAAGTGACCAAACAGGAATAAAACATCTGCTGGGCATAAAACTGCTCCCTATTTTAGGTTGAGATGTGCTCGCCTGCAAGAGTTGAAAATAATGTTCCTTCGTGAGTTAAGTCTTCCAACAAGATAAAGCGCGATGACCTAATGGGTCAGGTGATTAATCTGGACATAATAAGCACGTTGCATGATCCGGGGGAAGACTGAGGCCCAGTCTAATTTAAACAAGCACTTGCAACTTATCTGCTTCCAGCCGAA
This sequence comes from Hofstenia miamia, assembly GCA_900660155.1. Classification (NCBI taxonomy): domain Eukaryota; kingdom Metazoa; phylum Xenacoelomorpha; order Acoela; family Hofsteniidae; genus Hofstenia; species Hofstenia miamia. The sequence continues at coordinate 178,572 of CABFPE010000316.1, forward strand.
ATCCTTTACAAGTTGATGGCACTGCAGATGTCCAATCAGAGAAGTGCGTAGAACAAACTTCAAGAAGTCTAGTTGAATCAGCTGTACTTGAAGAGCTCTCAAGTAGATAGCTAAAACTTCTTTTATTAATAGCTTTAGATAATATTGACTGATTCTTGCATTTTACATCTATCAAACTAATCAATCATCTCAATGGAAAGAATCTTCTAGGCAAACATCTTCCCTAAATGACGTTATTGACACTATGTGTGCAGCTGGAGAATGTTGGATGAATGAACGCATATCCATTCCACCACTTGTCAGGCTTAAAAGAGCTTGCTTTCTTGCACGTTCTGTGAGTTCTGTTACAGTGCATTCATGACGTACTCATCAAAAGCACTTAGAGCATTATGAACTTGTTCAGGTGGACACAACGAATAGTGTGAGAAAGCCTGCAGAAACCATCACATTGCCATAACAAAGCTATGGCGACCTGAATTGAATGATCAACCGCTGTAATTAATGCAAGTGCAAAAAGCATCAGACCTAGGGGTTACCTTGCTGCACTCCACTAGCTGATAAAAATATTCCAAGGATACGCCATAGTCTAGGGAAATTTTGTACGCATTCTTTTATCACTGTTTGTTGTGAGATTGTGTTGAAAGCCTCCAGTGCAGGCAACACCAAATCGGTTTGGCTGAAGTAACTCTTTTGCCTTTGTAGCTGTGACTACACACACACACACACATTTCCCTCCTATTCGCTTATATACTTCTCCAACTGCAAGTGGTAGAATATCTAATGACAGTACAGGTGCTGTTTTTCTGAGAGCAACAAGTGAAGTCCCAACTAGATATGGTGCGGTCTCTAGTGGTGCTTAACCAGCAAGCAGACGGTTTTGAAAAATGACAGTAAAAAAATCAAAACAGTACTGTCAGCATTGAAACGTTGAAAGTGTATTGAGTTTAAAAAGCAAGACTTAACTTTTTTGTGGTCAACAGTATTTTGAGAAATTTCTATTCAAATCACATTCTTTTTAAATCTAAAAAATATTTCATCTCAAATTCAATATGAAGAACTTAAAAACATAAAAAATATTCTGTGTACAAACAGTTTAAAGTTTCCAGCAAAATACTGACATTTAGAATGGTCCCTAGAAAACTCACCCTAATAACACGCCTAACACCTTCAATCCTTGTCCACAATAAAATCTTGAATAATTAACATCAGTTTAAAGATCTTATTACTTATTATCTGGCTCCCCCCGCATTTCTAAGGTATAGACCTAGATTTATGCTTTACAGGAATAATCGTAAATGCAAGCATCTTCAATTAGATCATTACCAACTCTATTTGTGTATTCAAATAATTCAACGTCAGTAATCACTAAATGAAATTTTTGATAAAAAATCTGCTATACATGTACTTAGAATCTTTTATGTAGATACGCAGATGCACTCGCGTCTTCCAAAATTCAATGTCTCATGACTATGCTAACTTGTAATCAACTAATTGTACCTCTAACCTAGCCATTTGAATTGAAAAACTGAGAACTTAAATAGAAAGAAATAATCGGAAATAAGATTACTTACTGACAATAGCCTCGTCTTTGCAAACTAATTCAATGCTGGAGTTAAATTTATTCTTGAACGTTTTAGCTTTCATGCCAGTTTAAGATTTTACTAGAAGTTACAGTCGGTGGCAATTAGTTTTTTCCCGAACCAAAACATGAAAAATTTAAATATTGATATATTTAGTACCATTTGGAAGTAAAACAACTTCATGCTTCTTTTCTAAAATATTTACTAATGTTTGCTACATTCTAGTGTGAGATTAAAAATAATTGCAGCTATTTTTACAAAATCCGAAAATGGTGGATTGTTAATACAGAAAAATGTTAATAGAGCTTTCGTACTAAAATGAAGAGATTTCAAAAACCGGGTATAATGTGTATGCAAATATTCAATATTTTTTCTTGAAAGTTTCGATTTTTTTACGAAAACGGATGTCAGTAGTGATCAAGTTTTAGATTGATATAATGCATATCATAGCGTAACAAATAATCGCCCACTAAAACCTTTATCAAATATGTTGAACTAGTACAAAACTAAAAATTTATATATATATGCATATATATATATAT
>CABFPE010000316.1:190764-202316 GCA_900660155.1 Hofstenia miamia
ATATATATATATATATATATATATATATAATACATATAAATGATTATTAAATTTGAAATTTGACCAACATCAAATTTTTTGATGTTTCTTTGTAAGCATTTTCTATTTTATTAAATTTTTTTGTATAATTTTTATGTTGCTAAATAACAATAAAAACAAAAATGTAGATATTATTTACAAAGAGAATAATCAGTAAGGCACATACAACTAGTCTTTATTATTTTAAGTGTAAAAATAAATTTTATTTTTTGTCCGGGAAGACGTAATGGGTCAACCTTGGATTTTAGCATCGATTATATTCCTAACACATTTTCAGAAAGAAATATTCTTGCTTTTCGAAGTTTACTTTTCTTAATGTTTCGTACGCTTTCAGGTAATTCATCAAACCAGTCTTCGTCTGGAATGTGAAATAGCACGCATTCCAATTCATGCCTGTTGGCAATATTTGGCAAAAAATGATTGTGATAGTTGTTTGTTAGTTCTTTAACTATTGCTTTAATGTCAGAACTTTTCAACAAATATTTAATCCTTAGAAAATGTTTTCTGTTGTTTTTTAATTTCTCTTCACTTGCATTAAAAATTGACCCTTGACCTGAGTCACATATTGCTTCTTTATACACATCACCGGGGAGAGGATTCTTAAAAGTTAATCTATGGAGCCAACACCTTCCCTTCGATGAACATTTCCAACATACGCATGAATTCAAAATTTTTGCACTTCTTTCATATTGTGTTGGAAGATCATTGATATTTTTAATAACGTCTCTGTATCTATAATTAATTGTTAAATAGATCAAGCGAGGGTTACAGTATTTATAATAACTAGTTTCTTTCATGGATTTCCCCTAATGGAAGAATGAAAATATGTTGAAAAAAAATTGTTACCCAATACAATCAAAACCAATGTGTTTGTTTAATAATTTTATTTTGGAATTCAAGAAAAATTTGAATTTATTATTTTTTATTTTTACCAACTTAAATAAATACTTGTTCATAAATTTAGAAAGAATAGATTTTAAAAAAAACATAGTTAAGGTTTTTGAAAATTCGAAATTTGTTAATTAAATAGTGTCTCTTTCCTTGAGTTTAAGAAATTTTAAATTACATTGAAAAACTTACTTGCGTACATACTTTGTTGAGAAAAGTCCATGAAATGCCAATTGTCTGAAATTTACAAAACAACTATGTTTAAAGCAGAAGTAATAATGAGTCATACTCATAACTAGTCCTAAAACTCAAGAATTGTTTTACTATTAGTGGAACTTTAACTACGTTAAGCCGCGGAATTAGTCATTCAATAATACGAGAAAGTAAAATATCCCATGCTGGATGCCAGTGAATTTAATAAATGTAATATAGGATAAAGTATATTTTCAAAAATTACGGTACATACTTAATAATTTGAGAAGATATTGATTGTTTATTATTTTATTGAGAGATCTAATAGTTTGCACATCCATTAATAATTTAATACTTTTTGTTGAGGGCACAACCATAGAAAAGACCCAAGATAAAACGATTTGAAAATAGAACGAAACAATGCATTTGTTTACTTTATTACGTAACCTGCGAAATTTTTCAAGTGTGAACAGTAAATTTAAATTCACTATAAATATAAATGAAAGTTTCTATACCACTACTGATAAAGCTAAGCATAGAAATGTGTCCAACATCTTGTTTCAATAAGGCACTCAAATATACCTATCATATGAAATTTACGTTTATTGAAATATTAACAGATAAATTCTTCTATGGAAGCCTCAGCCTTTCGAACTGAATTTTATCACTCTCTGCGATATACATATATGCAGACATAACATGCCAATAACTCAGTTTTCATTCTTAGTTCATTGGTTTAGGAAAACCACAATTACTAATTATAGTGTTATTGCAATGTATTGCAATAAATTTCATAACAATCAATTAAAATTTATACCTACTTAATCAATATGAATGCGGATATTATTTTGTAAATAGAAAAATTTCAAAGCATTTTACCATCTGCACAATAGTTTTGAATTATTTTTGCATACTGTATTTTAAATTTTCCAGGAAAAGTAAATAATGCTAACATAATTGCTAGCAACTCGAAATACGAAGAAGTAATTGAACTGTAATACTTTCCCTATGAATTTTTCGTAATGAATGTAAGAATTCTGCCAAATTTTACACAACAGACAGGGCTTGCAAGTGTTGTTCAAATGCTTAAAGAACCTAAATATAATTCATAAGTAAAATTCTCTTTGCACGTACATATTTTTAATCATATTTCATCAGAAGTTTTGCTATGAGGCTTAATTTCAATAGTTAAAAGCAAATGAATTTCAAATAGGAAATCGGCAGTTATTGCTCAACAAAGTTACAAAAAATACAGTAAATGTGTTTACAAAATGCAATGATAGTCTGCCTTTACAAATTTGAATTTCACCCCAGAATCAAATTTAGGGACTATCCACCGCCATATTTGTATAAGTGCACAATCCCCCACCCCACTCCCCCCGCCTATCTTGAGTTTACAATAAAGTCAAGATTGAATTTTCAGTGCAGAAATCATTCTGAATAGAATAGATCAAGAAGAAAACTACAAAAATCATCAAACAATAGAGAAGAGGGGGTAAATGGCAGTAGGGCTTTCCACACTGTGACGTCATTAAGAATGTTGTTACCCAATGCTCAAAATAAAAGTTTGCTGCTTCACTGCTTTTGAAAACAATTGTTTCTCCTTAGAGTAGAACTCTACTGCAAATAAATTTACGATTACTAGTATTTTTAAGACTTAATTGTTGATAATGATACATTTTCAATTGTCTGAGGATTACTGATTAAATAAAGATATGCTTTCAACTTTCACATTATGAGATAATATAATAAAAAACTATGCTAAATTTTGCAATATCAATAACTTACTATGTACAGTATATGAGCAGATAAAAATAATGATCAATTTAGGCAACATTTCATTAAATAATTATTAGCAATGATTTAAAAAACTTATTTGCAAAGTATGTCAAAAACTAATCACTTTCGATTCAAGCATTGCAAATATTCAGCTTCACTCCAATTATAAAATCATACACAAACCATTTTGCCTGATCTTACTTCATTTAGTACAACACACCTGATAGTTAATGACAATAGCCATTGGCTAATGTAATGTCCATATTGAATAGACGATGAAATTTCATGAACAAAACCACGAATTTCTCAGTTTCAAGTTCTCTTAATTCAACAATACATGTTTGTTAATTCTTCAGTATGTTTGATAGCTCTGAACTAAAATGTTGTATTAAATGAATGATATCAATGAGCTGAATTTTATACAAAATAAAATTAGTACATGTTCAAGTGATTTCATTTTTCTCACGCCTTTATAGAATTCAAATTACTATANAAAGCATTTTGGTTATTACGCACAAAAGCTTCTCTCAGCATCGCAATTTCTACCCTACCTGCATATAGTTGAACTATATGAGGATTCTAACTTAGAAAACTTGAACAGATGACCAAATGATTTATATGAGAAGCCCATAAAAAATAAAATGCACATATATAGACATCAGATTCATTTTTGAATGACGTACTACATCAATTTAGTAGCAAACTTTTTTAAACAATAATTTCAGAAAATTCAAGATATTTTCGAAAGAATTATTGACTGAAGACGCCAAAATTTTTTTGGATAAAACTGCTTGAATTGAAAAGATCTATTATTTTTATGGTTGATGTTGCTCCGAAGTTTGCTAATTACATTGCTTTATAAAACAAATTATTAGAAATGGTATTTTAAAGTTCCTAAACTGCGAAGAGTATCAAGTATGAGTTCAGGCTTAAGACTACAACAAAAATTTTAGTTGTTAAAAATATGTAATTAGAATTAGCTGATATCAATACATACCCAGTTCAGAACAATCAAGTTCGTCTGATAAATCCGTACAATCGATAATGCCATCACATTTCCTTTCCTAAATACAATATACCATTAGTCTATTAAGAAATTCATTTTTAGATGATGTTAAATAGAACTACAAAAACTATTAAAAATTATTGATAGCTATTTTTTAAATGAAATAACAAGTGAGTATTTAAGCATTATTTTAAAAAAAATTTCCAATTCAAAAGAATGTTACTTCAAAACTTATTTAGTTTTTGAATAGTGAACAAATTTTAGTTTTGCTAGACTTCTATACACGTTTTCATCATATATTGCTACAAAATTACTATGAAATCTTAAATTTCAATTTCATACTATTTAGTGTAATCCCAATATTTGTGGTTTCAACAGCTTTGTTAAATATAATCAAGTAAATGGCAGTAGGGCTTTCCACACTGTGACGTCATTAAGAATGTTGTTACCCAATGCTCAAAATAAAAGTTTGCTGCTTCACTGCTTTTGAAAACAATTGTTTCTCCTTAGAGTAGAACTCTACTGCAAATAAATTTACGATTACTAGTATTTTTAAGACTTAATTGTTGATAATGATACATTTTCAATTGTCTGAGGATTACTGATTAAATAAAGATATGCTTTCAACTTTCACATTATGAGATAATATAATAAAAAACTATGCTAAATTTTGCAATATCAATAACTTACTATGTACAGTATATGAGCAGATAAAAATAATGATCAATTTAGGCAACATTTCATTAAATAATTATTAGCAATGATTTAAAAAACTTATTTGCAAAGTATGTCAAAAACTAATCACTTTCGATTCAAGAATTGCAAATATTCAGCTTCACTCCAATTATAAAATCATACAAAAACCATTTTGCCTGATCTTACTTCATTTAGTACAACACACCTGATAGTTAATGACAATAGCCATTGGCTAATGTAATGTCCATATTGAATAGACGATGAAATTTCATGAACAAAACCACGAATTTCTCAGTTTCAAGTTCTCTTAATTCAACAATACATGTTTGTTAATTCTTCAGTATGTTTGATAGCTCTGAACTAAAATGTTGTATTAAATGAATGATATCAATGAGCTGAATTTTATACAAAATAAAATTAGTACATGTTCAAGTGATTTCATTTTTCTCACGCCTTTATAGAATTCAAATTACTATACATTTTTCTAACCGCACATCCCCAATTTTATGTATTAAGTTTTCAGTAAACATTTTTGTGCATACGGTATAATTTTCATTCAATATTTTGTACCTGCATAAATATTGGGTCTTCAAAGTTGCTTAAAATTGTCTATTAAAAATGTTTTCTTAATTTTTGATGTTTTCTTAATTTTTTATTTATATAATTACATTGTTATTTTGATATTTTATGAAACCAAAAGGCTCAAATATCCAGACTTTGGAACCAAAGTTGCTTATAATAAGATGTATTTCTATTTTTGGGTAATAAAAATTTTGTAGCCATTTCGGTCTTGTAAGGCTTAAGCTCATTGAATGCTTGAAATGAAATAATTTCATCTTGCAGCTTCTTTGTCACATCATTGAGAAGTTTGTCTTAGGTGTACATCAACTATATTGCAATATTTAGTTATATACAGAAGCTTTAAAAAATTTATAGTTCTTCATTTTAATTTGTTTATTTAAAGAAATTTTTCAATGCAGCTATACATTTTCAAAGATGTTGCATTCATTTACAATCACTTTAATGAATTTTTTAGGCTAGCCATTATGCTTGAAATAATCAGAGAATGTGTGAAAGATTGAACTTTTAGAAAAATTTGAATAGTATTAAAATAATAATCAAGTAAGAAATAGTGACAAAGCCCTGGGCGGTGTTGAATGCACTGAATAAATAATTTTAACAATAGTAAACAAAAGCAATGGGTTTTAATTAGCTTCCATTACTTAGAGAATGGGTATGCATCCGTGTTCCAAGACTTCAACTAACACGTCAGAAAAGGCATAGTATTTAAATATAAGATTGACCTTCTTTCTATGTCCAAAATACAGAGCGTAAATAAATGTAAAAATTCAATCCTTCTTGTGCGAATTTGAGAGGGAAGAGGTTAGATAACATTAGGACAGACTTAGTAAGAAACCAAGAAAGGAATAGTGAGAGCATTTTTGTGACATCAAATTGAGTTTTAAGAACGTTTTGGAAAGAAGATAAAAAATTTAGGCAATTGTCAAAGGAGAAATTTGCCAATGAATCTTATCAAAAAAATGGACGAGAGAAAAGTGGAAGTATGATAAGTATGACGATAATCTGAAATGAAGGAATAAAGTTGTTCAACATTTGAAAGTTTAATGACTTTTTTACTATTGGGTCATTTTTAGCGTTGTTTGTTTTAAATTATTTTTTTTTGAAGTTTAGAATTTTATTTGTGACAATGACTGAGCTCAACCATCAGCATGGAAAACACAGCCCATCTTAAATCATTTCAAAGAGAAACCTAAAACTTCTGCTTAGTGTGCTGTTAATCTATTTGATACTAGTCATTCTTTGGTTATAATAACATTGAAAAAACATAAAATTGTCCAAGAACTTTTTCCTAACCACTAATCATCTAGAAATGTATTTGCAGAAAAAATGAAAGACTGAATTTTGCATTTACAAGATTTCCTACGTCACTTAATATTTTCAGATAAAGTACGTGTTCATGTACATGGTGGTGTTAACTGTTCATAATTGTCATTAATGAAGCACTACAATCACTCACTGGCCATCATAAAAGCACATTCACTCACCTTGAAAAACGGTTTGGGTTTATATTTGGCACAGGTGAATTTTAAGGCCTGTTTTCTTAGATATGAATGTTAATGGTGATCGTTATATCCACTTGTTTTAGTCGGATTTTGAAAGCCTTTTAAGCCTCACTAAATTCTGATGATTTCCTTTTTAAGCAAGTTGGATTTCCCCTAACTTGTCAAATATTATAAATATATATATATATATATATATATATATAGTAAAATTCGTATGTATCGACATCTCTACAAGTCTCTAAATCAATATTGATATAGGCGGATATTGGAATTTCGAGGAGACTGCAATTTATAATTCATACTAGAGTGTATATGTTCTTACTGATACAAAAATACAATACATATGAATATATTACTACAACAAGCTTAACAGATTGTTATGAGGATGCACAAAAAGTCTCAAATTCTAAGTTTGATTTTAAAGTGCAATGCCTTATCAGTCGAAACAGTTTATGTTCTCATGCATTTAGTCCCTCAAAGTCTGTTAATTAGGGGTTCAGATATTTGGCTGGATATAGGCAGGCGTCTGTCTGATGTATTATTTATGCAGTTTATTGCATCCTTTAAAGTTTGATATTGCAAAGCCCTTTTTCGAAATTTTGAACAAATTTTGTTCTAAGAAAGCAAATAAAAATGTGTTTCAAACTTTATCAATTCTTGGAATTTTTGCTATTACATCATAAATTCTAAGCTAATTTTTTCAGAATTTTGAAAATCTTTTTTAGTTTACTCCACATAGCAGACCTTACAATTTTGGATGATAATGGAATAGATTTCATCGGAATAGTTCTATAGTAGAACAAAACTACATTATCTAAGTATTTGGAATTTTTGCGGTGATTTTAAATATTTGCTTACTAAAAATTGATTTTTTTTACAAATTCACGAAACCAATTTTTAATGTGGCTGACTATTTCATGGAATTAACAATTTACTACTCTTAAAATTGGTTGTAGAGCAGACTTGTCAACGAGCCGAGCTTGAGCACGGATTCGAGGTACGACGAGCCCAAAACGAGCCGTTCTTAAGCAAACCAAATTTATAGTGCTGCTTGTTAATTTGATTATTCAGATTTTTCTTATTTTTTCATTGAATATTTTTTACTTTTAATCTTATTTTAGAAATGTTTATTAAATAGGAAGAGAAATTGAAAAAATTCTAAGAGCACAATATTTTAAAAAAACTATCGGGCTGAAACGAGGCNACAGTTTATGTTCTCATGCATTTAGTCCCTCAAAGTCTGTTAATTAGGGGTTCAGATATTTGGCTGGATATAGGCAGGCGTCTGTCTGATGTATTATTTATGCAGTTTATTGCATCCTTTAAAGTTTGATATTGCAAAATACATGTATTACCAAGTCGCAAGTTGAAGCAGATGCCTGGCAGATAAAAGTTTATAATAAGGATGTGATAAGACTTGCAAAAGAGAATAATCTCATAATAAATAGAAAAAGTCAGTAGCAATGACTCTGGCACATCATAATATAAAAACCTAATAATGATGTCAGAGGTAATTAAAAGTAGCACAGATTGGTGTAATTTTAAGCTTCTGTCTATGAAACAAAATATTTGTGTATTATATTGAATAAAGATATTGGTTAGAATGACCAGTTAGATGCTGTCACTAGAAAATCTTATAAATCTATTCTCAATAGAATTTCTAGTACCAGCTAAAAAAGGCTGATTCTTAAGACATATATTCAGCCAAATTATCTATGTGCATGGTATTTTCGGTATCTGAAATAACGGAAAACAATCGTAAGACATTAAGGAAATATATATATTAAGTATGTAGAAAGAACACACTTTCAAAGATTCTTTCCAAAGTCTTGCGAATTAGTTTTTTCATGAGAAATATACTTTGTGTTCATTTTGGCAAGAAAGATCATACATATTAATGCACTTTGAAATGCAAACTATTGCCAAATCTCGAGTTTTATATTTAGTTATGAGTATGATTTATTATTACCTACAATCTCACCATAGTAAGTAAATAGAATTACTGCGCATAAAATCTAATTATAAACTCACAAAGGAAACAAAATGGAAGTAAATTTTCATTATAGCGTATTGAGAATCCAATGTGAATACTGTAAAAATAAAAATTTACTTTAATTGATATAAGTTAGAATCTAATAGTTCCCTTTCATGTTCTGCTATAGTTTGAACATTTAAACATTTCAGGCAGTCATTATTAAATTTGGAAATTTAAAAATTGGAGTACTGTTGCAACAAATTTGTTGAACTAAAGAGCACTTACAGTCAGTTGTCTACATTTTGTCTTTTTGAGTGAACCTTAAAAAGATGACGTCACTAGTGCTTGATGTCTAATTTCATGAAATACCTAAAAGAATGAAATCATTAATACTATGACATCTAAGCGACAGTGTTTACACTCTTGAAGCTCGCTGATGACACTTAAGAAAATATTGTGTGCTGATTTATAGTGTCCTGGAATTAGCTTCTTTGGCATTGTTTATTTAAAGGGGCTGAGGATATGCCTTATAAGAAATTCCGGAGATTGACTACATTGAATTGTAAAGATTACAATTGCTAAGATTACACATTAATACATCTTCATCATATTACCTGACTATCAAATAGCTTACCTGTTTGCATTTTGCCAATGGTTTTTAGAATCAGTTTTTTGCTACATGCTGCAGCAGGGCGAATCTAGGATATAGGCATTGGGTGGGATACAGCCTATTGGTGCGAGAGCAAATTGATACTTCGCAAACAGTCGAAATGAAATAATATAGAATCTACAATGAAGTTAAATTGCAGTTTTAATAGGCCCTTTTATTCACATTGTTTTGAAACTGTGCTTTTTCAGAACAAAATGGTATAATTAATTTGTACCACAGTAAGAATAGGAGTTTCACTAACTCCCTTTCATAAATCCAACCTGCTGACTAAAGGATGGGTATATTGTAAAAACGTCTGTTAGATTTTTATAGTAGGTGTTGGCTTAATGGTAAATCATTATTGAAAAAACTTCTGTAGTATATTATGGTATGAAATAGAAATTTATCATTGGCATTTCATTTCATATTGGCCATTAGTAGAAAATCATATAAACCAAATTATGGGTCTCTCTAATGATGGGAACATTGATGTGGATTGTAAACTAGCCTATGTATCTGCTCTGCGGTTAAGAATGACCGATTTTTTTGCATTTGCTGTTTGTAAATATAAATTTATCCGTAATACAATATAGCAAATCCCTTACAAATCTAATTTTCAAAAAATGAAAAGCAAAGTAAATATATATATATCTAACTTGATAAAATAACAAAAAATTTAAAAAGTGATTGAAGTTTCTCACTAAAGGACCATTTTTCTTTGAATTAAAGATAATTGCGATTGAATGGGAGTTTTCTAAAGCAGGTAGGCCTAAAAAATATATTTGCACCTTCTTCTAGATTTAATCCTTCNGTCTCTCTAATGATGGGAACATTGATGTGGATTGTAAACTAGCCTATGTATCTGCTCTGCGGTTAAGAATGACCGATTTTTTTGCATTTGCTGTTTGTAAATATAAATTTATCCGTAATACAATATAGCAAATCCCTTACAAATCTAATTTTCAAAAAATGAAAAGCAAAGTAAATATATATCTAACTTGATAAAAAAACAAAAAATTTAAAAAGTGATTGAATTTTCTCACTAAAGGACGATTTTTCTTTGAATTAAAGATAATTGCGTTGAATGGGAGCTTTCTAAAGCAGGTAGGTTTAAAAAAAATTTTGTACCTTCTTCTAGATTTAATCCTTCCATAATCTGCTGATTTATATTGAAAATTGCCAGAAAGTCGTTCATACCTCATAGACCTTCGTACATATGTTCATAGACGACGAAGACATGAAAATCTCCGTTCAGCAGAGGTATTTGATATGAGCAGCGTTATTACAATTTGGTAAATACCACATAAAACCGAGGAACACCCGGTTTGGCTTCATTAATTTAAAAACATCCATCTTTTCATTTTTTGCATAATATTCTCGATAGCTGTGATCTCGCTATTTAGTAATGAATATTCAATGCCCTAAGCATATGCCCTGCTCTTTACGTTTTCATAGAACAGAAAACTCTTAGTATCTCGAAATTTTGTCATAATGCAGTCTAACAGTGTTTCATATTTTCTTTAATCAAAGATAAAAAGGGAATGCCGCTTCATCAAGTGTTCGCTCTGCTCAATAAAGAAAACGCCGCTGAAGCTCTCTTACTCCTTTTCGAAAGTTCATTGAAATCTGTATCTAATGCTTCAACCCAGTCTTCTCCTACAAAATCAGCTAATTCTAAAAATGCATCATGTTCTATGCAAACGTTTGATTCTCCTTCTGAACATCGCTATGTCTCTTTCAAAAATCCGCCCAAGTCTCCTAGAAAGAAATCTAATGAAGCACGACGTTCTACTCTCCCGCGAAGACAAGTGAAATCTATCAAACCTGGCACATCATCACTAATCATTGGAAGCAGCATTCTAAAATATGTCCGCTCGCATAATCTTCTACATAATCAAACCACTTCAATCCATTCTTATCCTGGTCACAACTCTAGGCTTCTTGCTGAAAAGATCTCACAATATCCGAAAGTTCACGTCAATTCTGTTATCCTCAATACTGGTCTAATTGATGCCATACATTCCACAGATGTTCAAAACTTCAAATCCAATATCAATCATCTAGTTGAACTGATTCGTCTCAAATTCTCACCACGCTTCATCTACTTCTTGGAAATCACTCCTGTCTGCAAACATTCACTATTACAACGAAATCACATCATTGCTGAATTCAACGAAGTCCTATCGCGCATGTCTTCAAGCAACTTCAACGTCATCCCTGTCTTCAAAAAATTCTTATCGTCAC
>CABFPE010000316.1:242721-257429 GCA_900660155.1 Hofstenia miamia
TATTTCGTCACAAATTCTATGATTGGTCAATAATAATGATGAAATATTTCGTCACAAATTCTGGGATTGGTCAATTTTATACTAACCTACAATCTCAAGTTACTTATGGCTTACCCTGTATATTTATTACTACTATCAATTATCTAAGCCACAGTAATCAGTGATAATAGCAATGTTAATAACTTTACACCTATTCATACAACTTTAAATGAAATATATTAAATATAGTCATAGAAATTCGCAAATTCTAAAATGAAAAAACGAATTACAAACAAAATTATATCTACATTTCTGAACAGGAACAACTTCATTCTGTAAAATAGATGAGTCACTCCATTTCTTGAGGTTATAATCAATTTCCATTTTCTAAACAGCATGTTTCATAGATCTATGCAAGTAAATTCGAAAATATATTTTCAATAAATAAATAAGTGGAGTTACTGACAATCCTCAAACAAAACTTCAAACAAATATTTTAAATAAAATAAATAATCAGTGACTTAAAAACCAATTAATTATTTCAAAAAATAATAATAATCTATAGAACAGTAATACATTTGTATTATGCTATTAAAACAAAGAAGTTAAAAAAGTTTGCTAAACAAGGTCTTTTGATGATGAGACTTATTCTTTAGCACCTAAACGCAAATAATACGAAAAATAATCATCTCCAAACCTGTGTCTTTAGAAGCCGGTATATTCTTTAAGATCTTCTTCAAATATTGATCAATTTCATTATTAGATATATTCTCTAGAAGCACTCTTGTGGATTCTATGAAAAATTAACATAACAAAATACAAAAAAACACTACTTCTGATGAGTAGAACAACATTGGGGAATGAAGTGAATATCCCAGACTTTTCACCTATTCCTTTCCAATTAAGTTTGCACATGAGGTCCACTGACATGATTGTGTGGCAAATACGCCTAATAACGGAACTTGTGTTGTCACCACCACACATTCGAAGCATATGAATCTAGACGAAATTTGAAATACTATTTGAAAATATTGTTCTATTTTACAGAAAAAATCATTATTTTTTTTGTATTTCATTAACAAACGCTATTTTTTGAGATAGAATTTAATATAGTTAAACATTTTACTATGTCTAAATTAAATTCTAAAAAATATAGCTCAATTTAAATTAAGAACCATTTCATGAAGGAAGCTTGAATTATCAAGCTGTTGATTAAAGGCTTCTAAATCTTCTATAGTTTGGCACTGCTTTGCAGATTCATTGTGTGGGTTATTGATAATCAATGCCTTCAGCTCTCTGATCCGGTTTCGTGGTGCACTTGCACTCTTGATATCACCTCTAATTTTTCACTGTTTTTCCTAAAAATGTTATAACTACTTTGATAAAAATCAAGTTAATAACCTTAACTGAGCTAAGATTTGACTCGAAATCACCTTTCGATCTTCTATCATCATTCTAATGTCAGTTTCGCTAAAAAATAAAATATTATTACATAACTATGACAAGAAATACTTTGATTGACATTGACTATTTACTATTGGGGAAGTTAAAGATTCATGAGTGGGGAATGCGGGTAGTGAAAGACTTGGAGATGTGTGTAATACTGCTGTTCTTTCTTGCAGTGGGGAGGAACTGAATATTGAAATTATAAGAAAATGATTAATATTTCTAACCGTTTTCTCAAGCTCTGTTCACCCATATCAAAAGTTTCGTTAAGGTCAAATATCCTTTTATTGGGAATTCGACTTCTCACAGATGGAATTTCTGTGCAGTTTAGATCACTAAAGCCATCTAAGAAGCGATGTACTTTATGTTGTGCTACTTTTTCATTTTCTAAAAGAATAGAAAAAGAATTATTGGAATTTATACCTGCATTTCAAAATTTGACATAATGTATTTTATGTACAGTAACTACCACTTTACAAATAGTACATAAGAGGCAACTTTTTAGCACTTGGCAAAATTAAAATTTTTTAAGGAAACAATTAGCCAAGAAACAATTTCTAATTTAGGTTCTTATTTCAATATAAACCAAGAAATTATCAACATAAATCTCCCCAATATATATATATATATATTATTAATAATGAATTGAATTAATTTATAAATAAAGAGGTATTTTTCACTGACTACATTTTTTAATTTAGAAAACACCTACAGTATTTCCATACTAATTTTTATTAGCATTTATTGGAACTCTTGAATTTTTTGTAAAAAATTTGCATTTGCACCTACTACAGCCATGAACCACCACTATATATTACAATTGAAGTACTGTATTTATACTAAAGTAATATAAAAACTTAAAATTAAATGAAATCTAATCTTTAAAAACAGAACATTGAATAATTTTGGATTAAATAGTTTTGATAATGATGACACAGAAACTCCATAATATTCCAAGTTAACAAATTTTGCATCAGAATAAATTCCTTTCAGAAATGAAGTAAATGTAACCTATGTAGAACACAAGAAACAACAACGCTTTATTGCAATGCACTATTCTGACAAAAAGAACAAGAATGATTGGAATGCATTCATATATTTACTTGTTTCTGCCTAAACAGATGCTACATCAGAAAGTCGCTGCAAATTCGCAGCTTAAAAGCCTAAAATCAGCTATTACAACATTATCGCTCCAATTTAGCTGCTTAAAAGCTTGAAAACAGTGAAAATAATATTTTAAGCCAAAATAAGCCAATTTTCAGCCAAAAAAGTTACTTGGGGTATCACTATACTTTTACACTCAATGCAACATTGCATTCATTCTATGCGTGCACACGTGTTGATAGTTATTCAGGCGTTTTATAATCTTAGAGTATACTAAAAATATATTTTCACACAGTACATAACCTCTGACAGCATTGCTCATTAAATATATTGGCACGTATGATTTATGTAGACATCATTAAGTTGCTACAATAAATGTTAAATCTAGTTATTTAACTATAAATTGCGAGAAATAGAAAGTTGAGCAATTTTAAGGATTTTTCATATTTTTGCAAAAAACATTCAAATATATTTCGAGTTACAAAGTCATCATCAGTTTTACAAATAATTCCCTTTAAATTGACTTGATTTTATAATAATATCATTTGGCTAAATCTAAAATTATTGGTAACAATACCTTATGTATATAATCTTCTTTCGAATTTAGACTTGGTTAAAATGATCTAGTTTTTTTACATCATTTTTAGGTGTTTGAAATGGTTGAATTAGTTTCATGTTCTTTTGTTCTTCTGCTTAAATGTGGCAATAAAATTGTTGAAGAACAAAACATAACTATATATGATTTAGATTATGATACAACTAAGCTCCTCTTATTATTAGCAACAAAAAATACACTAATGGAATTCAAAGGAGATTTTTATCTAGAGAAAGTTGGATTAGCAATAGAAAATGCATTGAGCCCAACATTAACTAACATTTATTTTTCTTCAATTGAAGAGCAATATGTTAAAAACCATATAGAGTTCAATTTCTATCAAAGATATATGGATGACATATTTGCTTTAGTTGACAATGAAGAAAATAAAGATAAAATGTTAACTAAGCTCAATTCAATCGATAATAACATCAAATTCACAATGAAAAAAGAGGAAAATAACTATTTTAATTTCCTACATATTAAAATAATGAGGGACTCAAATATATATACAAGAAACTATTAGATTCCGGTCTATTCCTTTATTTTAATTCAAATTTTCCAAGATCTTTCAAAATATCCTTAATTAAAGGATCAATTAATAGGATATTCGATATTGCAAGCTCTTATCACAGCATAAATCAAGAAATTATCAAATTGAAGGCAGAATTAAGAAAAATGAATATCCAAACAATGTTATTGATAAATGTATCAAAGATCCAATTACAGAAATAGTCAAGAATAACAAAGAAATAAAGTATTTACATAACTTTGAACATGTATTTAAAATCCACTATCGAGGAATGCACACAGCAAATCTAATACATCAAATGAGAAAGTTAGAATTCATTAAAGAAAAACTAAGATTTGTTTAAAATATCGATAACCTTAATGCAAACTTTGATCTTAAATCAACAACTAGCATGTCCAATAAGTCCAATGTAATTTATAAGATTCAATGCACCTGTAGTGATTATTATATCGGAGATTGCAGTTGGCAACTAAGCAAAAGAACAAAAGAACATGAAACTAATTCAACCATTTCAAAAGACCTAAAAAATTGTGGACTAAGTTATGATGTAAAAATTTTAAAGAATAGTGATACAAAATATCTTAAAATCACTGAAAGCATTTTAATTAGATCATTTCAACCAAGTCTATGTACGAAAGAAGATTATATACATAAACTATTGTTACTAATAACTAAGATTGAACGAAATAAAATATTATTATAAAATCAAGTAAATTTCGAAGGAATTATTTGTAAAACTGATGATGACTTTATAATTCGAAATATATTTGAATGTTTTTGTTAAAATAGAAAGTTGTTAAATGACTTACTTTACACTGTTATGCAAGATGTGCAGATTTCGAATCTTGTATGAGCGGTATTAGGGAATGAAATAAATCAGTCTAATATTCAACAGGAATAAATGTATCTAATCGCATGTTTCTAGAATTGTGCTAATTGACAAACACTCATTGACTATTTCAAGTTATCAGAAAATGCTTGGTTTTATATATATTTTTGTTTTTAGTTTCATACTCAGATCACCACCTTATATAGTTAAATATTTGAATGCGCTAGAAGTGAGTAAAGCACTAAATCTTGGAAAAATCCGAGATAAATTAACAGAAATTGCAAAAAAGCCTCAATAGCATTTAAGGAGAGAAAATTGAAACTCTATATGTGCATCAAATTTTTGTTTTCTACTAAAAACTGCATTCCACAGAGAATAATTATGGGTCCTTGCTATTTAGATCTAGATACAAAGTTCCCAAAATTCTTTTTCATTCAGATTTGTGACCCGATATGAAGTTCTTAAAGCTATAGCTAAGCTAAAGGCCAATAAATCAAGCGGACCTTCCGAAATATCGGCATGGTGTATTAAAGAGTGTGCAAAATTCATCGTTAGTCCTTTATGTCATATAATCAATCACTGCATAAAACTAAATGCTTTTCCATCAATATTAAAATTAGCTAATGTTACTCCCATATTTAAAAAAGATAACCCTTTAAGATTTTGCATTTACCGGCCTATATCAATTATCTCCCCTTTTGCAAAAATTTTCGAAAAACTAATATTTGACCAAATTAACACTCTATAACAACTCGATTCTTTCGAATACTCAATTCGGCTTTCACAAATGTCACTCCACCTCTGATGCCTTACTTTACGCTTCTGAAAATTGGAGATCTTATCTTGATAATAACCTTTTTGTCACAATTGCTTCTGTCGACTTGTCCAAAGCATTTGACTCCATTGATCATCAGATTCTTCTTAGAAAACTAGAATACATTGTTTTCGATTCTAATAGTATAAATTTAATAAGATGCTACTTAAATGATCGATTTCAAAGAGTCAAAGAAGAAGAAGAAGAAGAAGAAAAATCTATATTCAGAAATTGTTTTAACAATAAATAGAAATACTGATAACAAATTCTGAAAGCGTCAAGAAAGTAATACAAAACTAAACAAAAAAAGAAAACAACGAATACTTACAAATAAAAAGTGGTTAGCTTGGGCTATGACGATTGCTAGAGTAATCAGGATTATAAAATTTATAAGCTCGCCATTTCAGTATTTTTATATTATAATTGCAAAAATATTTTTTAATATCCAGTTATTTAATCTACTTATGTGTTTAATATATTTTGGTAATTCATTCCACATATTTATAGCTGTGTTTAGAAATGATTTTTTCATTATTCGCTTCTTATACCTAATAGGTTCAATTATGGCCGTTCTTTTATTTTGTTTATTGACTAATTTTGCAGCAAGAAAGTCATTTTTGTAATATGGGAAGGTATTGTTAACTATTTTGAAGAACGTCGTTAAGACATTTATATATGTAAATGGTATATTTTTTAACTGGGGTAAAACTTACAAAGGTGTTCGATAAGGTACGATTTTAGGACCTCTGTTTTTTTCGTTGTATGTTAATNAAAGAAGAAGAAGAAGAAGAAGAAAAATCTATATTCAGAAATTGTTTTAACAATAAATAGAAATACTGATAACAAATTCTGAAAGCGTCAAGAAAGTAATACAAAACTAAACAAAAAAAGAAAACAACGAATACTTACAAATAAAAAGTGGTTAGCTTGGGCTATGACGATTGCTAGAGTAATCAGGATTATAAAATTTATAAGCTCGCCATTTCAGTATTTTTATATTATAATTGCAAAAATATTTTTTAATATCCAGTTATTTAATCTACTTATGTGTTTAATATATTTTGGTAATTCATTCCACATATTTATAGCTGTGTTTAGAAATGATTTTTTCATTATTCGCTTCTTATACCTAATAGGTTCAATTATGGCTATTCTTTTATTTTGTTTATTGACTAATTTTGCAGCAAGAAAGTCATTTTTGTAATATGGGAAGGTATTGTTAACTATTTTGAAGAACGTCGTTAAGACATTTATATATGTAAATGGTATATTTTTTAACTGGGGTAAAACTTACAAAGGTGTTCGATAAGGTACGATTTTAGGACCTCTGTTTTTTTCGTTGTATGTTAATAATTTAAATGCTGACGATACATGTATATACACATATGATTATCAAATAGAAACGTCGATTAGTAAATTAGAAAAAAATCTATCTCAATTGCTAAGATACTTCAATATTCTTAATTTAACTGTAAATCCCACTAAAACAGAATTCTGTGTTATGTCTCCATTTAATAAAGATCATCGATCACATATTTTAAATTTTTCGGGGTCAAAAATTGCTGAAGTTGAAACTTTCAAATATCTTGGAGTAACAATTGACAATAAATTAAACTATTCAAATCACATACGCATAGTGTTACGCAAAATGGCAATGGGAATTATAACTATTGCTAATGTAGGCAATTTTATAAATGCAAAAATAAAATTAATGTTAGTTAACTCTCTAGTATTAAGTCATTACAGATACTGCCATATCTTATTTAATAACATAAACCACTCATTAATAAATAAAATTGATTCACAAATCAAATGGGCAGCTAATATTTATGACGAAAATTATTCTACTAAAAATGGAAAACGTTTATATTGTATTAATGATGCTTCATATTTCATAAGATACTTTTCATTAATAAAATTTTGGGATATCTCAAACCAGCGCTCACCTTATAGTAAACTGCAATTTCCCCTATATGCGTGTTCAACTTATCATTCGAGGACATCCAAATTCAGTAAAGTGAAGTTCAAGAAGCATTTTCTTAAAAATTCATTTTTAAACTCAGCAGTTGATCTATGGAATAACTTACCAATTGAAATAAAGCGAATCATAAAGCGAATTAAATTTAAAAATCAAATTAATAACTACCTCCTTAAACAATATATCCCTAAAATAGGTTCTACATAATGGAAAGGATTCCAGTTCTTTAAAAGATATCATTAATTAGCAATAAACTGGGTAAACTGATAATTCCGAATCCATGTTTTTTGTTATTATGTTTTTAAAGTTTTTGTGTATTTTATGCTGTTATTGATGCATTAAGTGTAGTATTAGCAGCTTTTGTTGAGGTGAATAATTATGCCAATGTACTACACTTAATAAGAAATTCTATTCTATTCTATTTAACATTTATATAAATGATTTTTCCGATTTAACAACAAATTTATTAAATTTAATAAATCTCCCGTAAACGTAATTCAATCTCTTGAAGAATATGTACTTCTTTATCTAAATAGTTTGCTTCTTTAAGTTTAATAGTCCCTTAGAATCTCAATTCAAAAATACAAATAAACTTAATTTCAACGGCGTTTATATTAAAAAAGTTGACTCCTTTTAAATACCTTGGAATTAAATTTGACTCATCTAAATTTTGAAAAGCAACTAAATCATCTTATTAAAAAAATGGTCCTTATTGATTTAAGCAAATTGCCTAATTTCTCAAAAATTCAATTAATACTTACTTTATTATTAAGTCATTTAACGCATATAATTGAACCAATTATGTATAAAAACAAATATTGAAAAACTCATTTCTAAACACAGATGTAAATTATTGAATGAAATGCCAAAGTACATCTTAGAAATAAATACATGTAGATTATAGCAGTTTTAAACTGAGATTAAAAAATATTTGTACACGTATAATATGAAAGACTGAAATAGTAAGGTTATAAATTTAACAATACTGATATCACTATTAATAGAAACTAATATCACCGTAACCCAAAAAATTAATATTAATTTGTAAATATTCCTTATTTTATAAATATTTGAAAATTCCTAAGGATTTTTAATAACCTTAATGAAAACATTCAAAAAATATATTTCGACTTACAAAATCATCATCTTACAAAAATATGTCTAAATTTACTTGATTTTATCATAATATTATATTTTACTAATTCTCAATTTTTGGTAGTAAGAGACTGCATACGTAATCTTCTTTATTATTTAGACTTGGTTAAAATTATCTAATTCAAATACTTTCAACGATTTAAAGATGCTTTGCTTTGGCATTCTTTACATTTTTTTCATTATAACTTAATCCACAATCTTTCAGATGTTTTAAAATTGTTGAATTAGTTTCATGTACTTTTGGTCTTCTACTTAGTTGCCGCCGCAATATACGATATAATTTCACCACAGGTGTATTGAATTTATTGGAAATATTAATTGCTGATTTTAAGCAAAACTTTGAATTTAGTTTATCGATCTTATAATTGAATCTTACTTTTTTGATGAATTAAATAATCTTTCTCATTTGGTTAAAAAGAGTTTTTGTATGTGTCCCCCGATGTTCCATCTTATTTGCAAATTTGAATATGTGGAAAAAAGGAATGCCTTATACATGCATTAAAGTAGTAGAATATTCGTTCAGCTAGTAAATTGTCTGTGAATTTTATTTATATTTGCAAAAAGAATAAATTTATCTCTATTGCATATTTTTCTAATTTTTCATGTTTTTCTATTTAATAGATTAATAACTAATTCCCATTATGTTTTTGGGAAGAAAGATTTTTTATATAGAGAGCGTAAATAATTATTACTTGCTTTCTTTATAGCAACATTGCATAAATTGTGTGCAGCTTTATAAGCATTATGATCTTCCATTCTTCGAGAATTGATGTTTTGAAATATTATTTGGGGTTTTGGAACATTTAAATGAGAATATCTATTTTTCTGAGCAGAATATATCCAAATAGATAAGTAGAGTTTTTGTAAGATTTAACAATATTTCATTAGCAGTCTATGATTAATATAAGCATTAGTATTCATTAAAATTACTAAAGATCTTTTTTAACAATAGCTTAATGATTAATATATGGAATTCCAGGTTTTACTTCTTAAATGCTGTCGACGCCCTTCGGGACTTTTTGTTGAATTTTCTCGTATTTTTTTCTAAGATTTGATGGCTTTATCCACTTCCAGCACATTCGAATAGGTAATTATGAGGCAGTGATATGAGCATGGAAATTCAAAGCAATTTCTGATATCATGAAATAGTTAATGTGGACTGAATTGTTATATTTATGAGCAAAAGTTCAAAATATTAATAAAATTGTTACATTTACTTTTGGCGTTATGGCTTAGAAGGTTTATATTCGAGTCTCCAATTACGATTTTATTTGTCAGGTATTGTTGTATCAGTCATAAGTTTGATTGAAAGAGAGTAATAGTTTGTTTAAATGATTGATAGTTTGTTTAAATGATTGATGTTTGTTTTTAATAATGCAATAACTTCTTACAGACCTATGGATATGTTTCGTCGCATTGCAATGCCAAAAACCCAACCTTATATTTTCTAATTGGTCTTTATTCTTACGCTTTCAACTGTATGTTCTCGTCCAGTACACGGCTTTCCACAGAACATACTTCTTTTGCTCGTTTCATTAAAAATGTCATTTGCAAGACTAGTATATTCCAACACATTAGAGAAAATTGCAATTTTGCAGTTGAAATATATTATTTGCATATGTAGTCATGTGACTGAGCACACTCTGTTATCCGCCTGGGCGCCCCTGATTGCGGCTCATAAAGAAAATAATTGATACTGAATTATATTACGATGAAGGTAAAAGTTGCATTCGTCTGTTTGGCTATTAATCTGTAACTTTATGTATCTCAAAGGCTTTTCTAACTACTCATCTTGGGCAGTCTTGAAATTAGATCGAGATGTTTTGTTAATGTTTCACTCTAATATTCTCCTAGTTTGCATAGATATTACTGCTGCTTTTTCAATTTCTCCAATTCCTAGACAATATTTTGTTGTAGATGATTGTTCCGCTAAAACGCGATTAGAATTATGATTTGGAAGATTTGCTTTTTGCAATAAGAAAGTCTACTATCTTCCATTTTAGAATCAAATTAAATTCGATTTTGCAAAATCTGTGGGGGGATCAATGCAACTACAAATGTTTGGGTATTATTTGTTTGCGTTCTCAAACAAATTTTGAATGTCTGTTAGTAATTGATATAGTTAGTCCTATTTTAAATTTTAAGCGTTCAAATGTTATCATACCCAAGACAACTATAAAGCTAATACACAGTTAATGTTGCAGTATAATATTAATAAGTTACTATAAGTTTATAAAATGACATTTTCAGTATTGACCACAACAGTCTCAACCAAGACACGTGTTATGGATTCCGACATTTCATGGGTTATTCTTGCCAATTCCGACTTTCATCAAATACAAAGAGTTTTTGCAAGTTTTGTCGTGTTAATTTCACCCATTACAAGAACAATTATTTGTAGCATTTATATTACAAAGGCAAGCAAAGTCCAGTTAATTCTCAATTAAGAAATGAAATGACCAATATCTCATTCTAAAACGCTTTTCCATGTCTGTTTTTCAGATGCAAAGCAATTATTGAAGCATACACCAATCCTGCAAATCTCGCCATAAATAACAATCCTTTTGGGGTTTCAGAACACCTTCTCGCAAACTGCTGTCAGAATGATTTGCAACCATTTTCAGGATGTCTGGAAGTAAAATTTCTAATGTAAATTACACTAAATTGCAGAAATGAAACTCTACTGGAGCATCTGTTGAAGGAAGTTTTTTGTTTGTAAATCTTTCAACTAAGTACTGATAGTTTTTGTCTTGAAATTTAAATGGCTACATCATTTTTTCTCCGTAGTTTATCATTAGATTAATATAAATTTAATTTCTACAAAACGTTAGATTAATCTTTGTCGCTGATTAGCTTTGATTTTTGGGGAAACTTAACTGACTTCATTTTGAAGTTGTTTTTATCTTAAATATATATTTTTCAAATTTTAATGTTTTAATCCGCCTGCTTTCATGCCTCTTTTTATTTTGTCCAATAAGAACTCAACTTTTAATACCCAATATATTTCTAAAGGCGTACAGTTTCGCTTCATTTAATATGGAGATTTTTTATATGATGAAACTTATTACTTGTGATATTTGACATTTAAATGTTATTTTCAATCTACTGTAGAATTTGTTTTCGGTTTTGGTATTATTCTTTAATGAGACAATTTTTTAGCCGCACTTACACAAAATTGTGAATAAGTGCATGGAGTTGGCACAGGTGGCCAAAGATCCAATCAACTACTTTTACCTACTTCGTGCTTTGTTTCGGTCGATTGGTGGCGGAAGTCATGATCAGCTTTATCAAGAGTTTCTTCCCCTCTTATGCAATCTTTTAAATGGTCTGCATTTATCAAACCTTTAAATATTGTTATTCAACATAATTGTATTCTTTTTTAGTAGTTTTGAGTTATTTTTATAAGTCTATTCAAAGTGTAGTGCAAATTCCTAAATATTTCAAACTTTAAATTTTAAAATGCATGTAGAGTATTAATTGTTTGGATCATTTGATTGCGCCTATTAATTCAAAACGGTTGCTAGAATTCTGTTTACATTGGGTATTCAAATTAAAATGAGTAAATTCAGACGCTTTACCTAGCCAATTTTATGTAATTTAACAGGCTCTNTAGCCTGAACAGAACAGATTTTGTAGTTCTATTTTTTTTTGTAAATATAGTTATTTGTTATCATTCTTGACGCTATTCAGATAATAACCAGTTTTGTAATTGAAAATATTATCTGAATAAAGAATATCTTATCTTATCTTATCTTATCTTATCTATATCTAACATATCATATATAAAATATTGAGTAAAATATTTGGGCCAAATCCATGCAAGCACAACGCAGAACTTATAAAGAATTATTGTTTGCCCATTAAGATTAGTCAACCGAATATATTTAAACTAAATGATGTCTGGTTTTATTACTCAATTTCGTACAAAAAATCAAATTTGAGAATCTCCTATTGTAAAAAGGCGTAGTCACTAAAAATTAACTATTTCAGTGAATAACATATTATTTTTACTTTAAAATTAGAAAATCATAGACCTGAGTGGAACTACAAAATTTTGGGTTTTGTTTTGCACCAACGCAATTTGCTTGGATTTGATTGTTGAAACTCCTTATTTACGACAACGATTTAACGATATTGGGAAGCGTCCACATCTTATACAAGGTTTCTAAATTTGGATATAGCAAAATATGGGTAATGAATATCATATTTATGTAAATATGCAATTATAGATGCACTTGTTAATGAAGCATATTCTTTACAGCACTTGAAAAGGCCTTTCTTACACAAGCGTTCAGAAATTCAGAATCCAATCAATTTCTAATCTATAATTGAGTTTGCTAATCCACATTTTCTATACAACATACATAGCATGCTCTTGATTTCACACACGACTTACAGGGTCATGTTTTAAGTAATATTTGTTTAACACTAAACTACACAACCCTTTTTATGTACTTTGGTTTTACTAGTTGGGGTCAATCACCATTGACAAAATAGTCATAATTCTTTGACAAGAAAATGCTTTCTCCCAAAAATTTTCAAAGAATGTGTCAAAAAAATTTAATTCAGTGAAAAGTTCAACCAACCTTTCAAATTTGATTTAAACAATGGTATTAGTAAAAATTCATTTGGTGGGTAAATTTACCTCACCTTTGTGAAGAATAGAGTGAAGAATGAGGCTACAGTTTATCAAAATCACTCTCAACACGGAAAACCTCTCTGTTAATCTCCCTAATTATTGTTTTCTATGCAAAGTTCATTTCTAGGATATGCCCCCCTCTTAGAAGCTTGCGGCAATACTTCCACGGGATCGGGAGAAGTTTGAAGGGAGTGTGACAGATTCTTCAAAATTCTGGGAGCATATTTGTTTTATGCAATACTTTTTTTTGTCTAGGTTTAACAAATTTTGAAACCCATCAAAGTGCATAGATGCATTTCTTAGAACTGTAACATATTAGAAGGTGGCTTCATGACGAAAAGTCCCACCGAAGCAGATGCCAATGTAGGTATTTTTAATCAAAACCTTGAGTGTGCAGACTGCATGATCGCAAATGATGTACTATTTTGCTCCCAGTCAGAATAAACTCACCAAGTAAGATGCCCCGGAACTTCATTGATGAAAAACATGATCTGTTTTATATTGGAAGATTTCCACTTCCAAAAAACTTAGATAAGTAGAAAGATCTTATTTAATTATACAAGTTTCAGAAAGCGTAAAGAGATCAACGAATTCAACAAAAACATGACTGAGGGCAAGATAAGCAATTCAATAAGGATGCTTGAAGAAGGATTCAAAGGTGGAGTGCTGAACCTAAAAGATAAAATTGGTAACAAAACTGTCCTTGAAATTCTAAAAGAAAAGCACCCAACTAATAGGTCTGTGAACAAAAAATACATTGTAAATAAAGAGCCCGGAAATGTATACATATCTATTTTTGATGAAATAAATACTGAAGCAATCCGAAAATCGGCTTTAAGAACACATGGAAGTCATGGACCCTCAGGATTGGATGCAAATTATTGGAGGCGACTATTAACTGCTCACGAACAAACATCAATTGACCTCTGCAGAACAATATCGAAAATAGCGAGAAAGATCGCGACTCAACCTTTGGACATTGGGAACATGCAAATATATAACGCATGTCGGCTGATCCCCTTAGATAAATGCCCTGGCGTCCGACCCATTGGTGTAGGCGAAGTTCTAAGGAGGATAATTGGAAGATGTATTGTTAAATGTGTTTCTGCCGATCTTAAGGAATTGGGTGGAACTACCCAACTATGCATGGGTCAGAAATCTGGAATCGAATACGCTATTCACTCTATAAGAGCTCAATTCAACAAAATGGAGAACCATGGGATACTTCTGATTGATGCCACCAATGCCTTTAACTTGCTGAATCGTGAATTAGCTCTCGAAAACATTAAGAGACTATGTCCGTCTGTCAGTCAAGCACTATAAAATTCATATACCAATCCATCACCACTATATGTGAATAACTCAACCTTATGATCCTCAGAAGGTACTACACAAGGTGACCCACTCGCGATGCTAATGTACGGGATTGCAACTCTGCCACTGATAGATTCCATCAAAAAGCCTGATATAATAAATAGATGGTATGCTGATGATGGAAATATCGTTGGCCCTCTTCATGAGCTGCGAGAAACCTATACGAAGCTTATAATAGATGGGCCGGCATATGGATACTTTGTAAATCCACCAAAATGCCAATTGATAGTCAACCAAAATATGAAAGAAGAGGCCTATAAATT